>JAHLJT010009419.1:81798573-81914219 GCA_031308135.1 Acheta domesticus | reverse complement strand
TCAACACCAGGCGAATGCCGGAGCAGTGCCCTAACAACGCAATCTTTCCTTCCTCTTCCTTGTTCTATCCTTTCCCCTTACACACACACTAACACTAACATGCCGGGAGACCGGTCGGGAGCTTAGAGCTTGTCCCGGCTGGGCCGATGCACCGCTGGTGGGAGATAACTGGTTGGGGAAAATCCCGCTAGTCGATGGCAGTTCGGCGCCAGATCTCGCCATCCAGCGGGAAGAAGATCACCCCCACCTCCCGAGAAAAAACACGCACTACATTTACGTGACTAATTACCTGAGTAGTTGACGCGCCGGAAACACGAACGAATCAATCAATTCAACGAATTGGAAAGTGGGCGTCGCGGTGCACCGCCATGCCGCGTTGAATCCACATCCATCCGCTAAGCGCTAAGCGGACATCTTTTAGCCCTACCGCTAGAGCATGCTGCAAGAACGTGAGATATGTGTCGCCATCGCGGCGATCCCGGAGTACGTAAGGACCGATGCTCTGATCATTCAGAAGAAGGCAGGCAGGCGCGTAGTTATTTTCCAACAAACAATGCCGTTCTGGCCGCACGTCTGTCGTGAGGATTTTCATGTGTCATGCATTTACGCGGACTGAAGACTTGCGTATGTGTGACCTCGTCGGTCCACAACAAGCGTGCAGAAAAGCCGTCTACGTTTGCGTCGCGTTGCAGCAGCCACTCACAATACGCCATCCGCCGACGAAGATCACCATCCCCTAGCCCTTGCTCCGCCGGACCGGCAGTGTACCTCAGGAAATTTGTCACTGCGGGGCCTCTGACTGAAGGTCCTAGGGTATGAGTCACGTTAGAGGGAGGATTTTAGACACTAGCTAGACGTCTAGGTCAAATTCAGCCGCTGTCTCGAGGAGAATTCTAGCGGCCGGCTGCTCTGATCGGTACTTTTTCGTGGTTTCTCCGATAAACACCAGGCAAATGTCCGAGCAGTACACTAACAAACTTACCACGGACCGTGCGCGATATTTTCTTCCACTTCCTTGTCCTTTCCTCACCCTCTACTTATACATACTTATGTTTACCTGCACTACACGCGTACCTGCACATCACTTGGTATACCAGTCGGAAGCTGTGAGCTTGTCCCGGTAAGGGCGGCCTGCCGCGGGTGGGTGTTACCCGGTTGAATAAAATCGCCAGATTCCTACTTATTCAAGCATAACACTTACTTAATGACTAATTACTGATCAATAAATTCCACTGCCGGCGTGAAATGAAACGGGTGCTGAACGTCATCATACGACTCTCAATGCACTGTAGCGCACGGCACACCCACTTATAGCACGTCCAGTTGTGGCACCAGCGCCGTGACATGGCCTTCCGACGTTGGTACTTGGTCGTGGAAGCACGTTCCCTCTGCCAGAAAGTTGCGCATCGAGGCGCAAAGTCAGAGGAAGTTACCCGTGCTTGTAGGAGCGCTGGGTTTCCCAGGCAGGCAAGTACCTCGCGCGGGCGTAGTTTCACGTGACTGCGTTAATCAAATGGGGCGCCATGCCTCTCCGAACTACCAGCGCTACCATCGTAAATCCGTCCGAGAAAACCTTCACTTGCTAGATATGCTTACGGTTTTCTTCTACACCGAGGATGAAAATATTTTTTACGCAGTTTTTCATAGAAAATTTGATAGAATAAAGAATATCCTAAGACTGACTCTTCCACTGAATAGCAGATGCAATTTCTTTCATAGTCATGTCAATTTCTTTTCTAGTATTTCGTGGTAAATTTGACAAACTGAACAAGAATCGAGGAGTAAATCGGTCATTCAATGGATGTAGTTGTATCTGTAATCGCGACATTGTTATTTCGTGCAGCGAATAATTACAGACATCATTGCAGCGAATCATTATTGTTGTTCATGCTGATTTAATTTTCGATCTACCGGATTACTTGACTGTTTCCGCGCTCTTCAACTGCTCTGATCATTAGTACCATTAGTGTAGTTGTGGTATGCCAAAGCCGCGGACACAATAACAAGCTCCCTGGATTTCGCGGGTGCTGCCTCCAGAGCAACTGGTGCCCTAGATTTGAATCTACAAAAGTTGGGAAACCGAAAGTGGGGCGTAAAAGCACAGGTCGTCCCGATAGTTATCGGCGCTATGGGATTTGCTCGGCAACATTTGTGTAAGACTTGTCTACACTCCCAGGTAATTCAAAAGACTAGGAAGTTCAAAATTGCTTTATTTGGAACAGCCCACATTTTGCGCAAAGTATTGTAGAGGCACCGACAGTCCCTAGATCTGCTCCTTAGGTAGCTCGTCGCAACCTGGAGTAAATTTTATATTCAACCGACACATAACGTCTTTAGTCGTGATTTAGAATAATAATAATAACAATTAAAAACATTAAATAATAATTATTAAAATTAAGTCGGCCTCGTAGCCGGGATCGTTAAGGCAGGAGTGTCGTGGCGATCTCAGACCAAAGGGTCACGGGTTCGAGTCCCGCCTCGGACATGGGTGTAACTGTGTATGTCTCTGTGTGTGTGTGTGTCGTCCTTTCATCCCTCATTATCATCATCATTCCATCTTCCATACCCCCAGGGCTAACAACTCTCGGGGATAAAAATGATGATGATGATGATAGAATATCAGCAATAGGTAGTTTGGGGGTGCCTGTAGCCGAATACAGTTTCGGACTAGTGGACTGGACTGATCAGGAAATTCGCATAATAGATCGAAAAAACCAGAAAAGTGCTTACAATGCATCATGTTGCCCACCATCAAGCTGATGTACATAGATTTTATGTTTCATGTAAGGAAGGAGGAAGAGGGCTCAAACAAATTGAGGCCTTCCGGCACAATGTAATAGTCGGGATGGGGAAGTATGTAGTCAGCCATCAAGATGACCCACTAATGAGGCAGGTCGTGAAATCTGACCCAAGAATGGGAAACAGAGGCATTGTTAGTGTAGCAAGAATCATTGCGAACAAGACTATGCAAGACATGCAGAATGACAGAAACACTGAAGTTCTAATGTTACGTAACATGAAATATGAGACAAACGTTTTTAAAGAAATTGTAGAGAGACAAACCACTCCACGACCAATATTTGAAACGAATGGACAGGGTAGAGATCAATAAAAACCAATCATTTATGTGGCTTAAAATGGGAAGAATGAAGCCAGAATCGGAAGCACTTATAATAACTGCCCAAGATCAGGCCTTGAAAACACGACATTATGATAAAACGTTTCTCAAAATTTCCCAAGATAATAAATTCCGCATTTGTCAGAAACAAGTTGAAACCATTGATCATATTGTCGCAGCTTGTCCAATCCTAGAAAAGACCGAATAGTTGAAAAATACGACAAATGTGCTTCATTGGCAGATCTGTACCGCCCTCGAAGTTCCAAACACTAGCTCCAAGCGGTTCTAACACTCACCAAAGCCGGTGATGTCTGTTGGATTGTGTACAATATTGTATGACCAACAAATCCAAACTGATTGCAGGATAGTAGCAAACAAACAAGATATAGTTATCCAGGATTTGGAGAAAAATTGTGTCTACTTGTCGATGTTGCTGTACCTTGTGATTAAACCGTCTTTTCTAAGGAGGCAGAGAAACGTCTTAAAAACAAGAGTTTGGAAATCGAGATCAGCCGAATGTGAGCCGATTCATAACATCTTAGTCGTGATGTTGTGGAATAATAATAATAATAATAATAATAATAATAATAATAATAATAAAAAGAAGAAGAAGTAGTAGTAGAAGAACTTTTGGGAATTGGCGACGCCATCGCTAAAGGAGTGCTGGCCGCAGACCCAGTTAGCCATCTTTCCTTTCATTTTCTACCATCCTCTGTGAGAGTGAGTGGGTAGATTGAAAAGCTCACTTTCTCCCGTTTCCTCCACCGCATCTATTTTCTGTCACTAAAATTCTCGAATTCTACAATTATTTTCCCATATTCATCCTCGTCTCTCAAAGTCCAACCCTACGTCTGAGAGCACGTCACCTCAAGCCACGTGGGTCTATGTTGATGAAAAGCGGCGAACATCCGTAGCATTAAGGGGACACTTTCAAGGTGGTACGGACTCGGAACAGCGTGAGACGACTTCTCGTAGAGGAACGTAAGATACCAAATAAAATGCATATGAAATATGAGTACTGAAGTTATGACCATATTTGACCATATCAGCCTGTTCACGGAATTCCATTTTCAGGACACAGACTCTTTCAGAGATACACTAGTCACATCCAGAAATTGACATTACTGAGCAGAATTTGGTGGATAGAAAGAATATTATCATAGAAGGACTCTCTGATACTGCGATACACTTCTATCCCTTTCTCGTAAACTATTAATTATTTATTTTAAAATACGAATATTGAAAATTCGTTGGCCCAGGCTTGCTCATTTCATTTACATCTATTAATTACTTTATTCTAATACTATTAGTTTATAAAGTGAATCGTTGTGGATCATAGAAAATTTATATTCGTGGGACGCAGACTTGCCTATAGGGGATTTCAAGTACGAAATATTGCGAAGGAAATTTTACTCGTTGAACTTAAATAATGAAATAAACAAAAAATATGTTCATCTTTGCAAAAACGTTATAATTTCAGTTTCCTCCAATTTCCTTACAACTTCCGCAGCTCACTGTAATTGCTACGAATACACAATGACAAAAACATTAAATATTATACAATCGAACCCATCACATTCATACTACATTTAAAAACACTTGCATTCTTGCATGATCGCATTCAGGGTCATGTTGCCTTTTCGATTCTTTCTTATCAGCTGTTATTAAATCTAAAATCTACAACCAAAACATGACTTGATTTTCTTATATAGAGAATAATCCTAACAGACTATTAACTTCCCTGAGGGATTTCCTCTGCAATCTTGTCCGACAACATGCGGTACTCGCTTCACACCGTTTGTGGCTCCCCGCCATCTCGCTGCTGGATCTCGTTCGGCTTCCATTTACGTCCAAATTCGAAATAAATTCTTTATTCCTGTCCCTTCAAAACTCCGTCCCTCAATTACTATGAACTGCGCATCGGATTTTCATGACTAAATCCCCTTTTACAATACAATTACCAAACTGAAAAAAATCTCGGCAACACTAACTGCGCTGTCAACTCGCATCCATTTGCTATCACGGCTTAGCTCGTTCTGTTCCGCAAGTCATAAAGCCCGCCTTTCACTTGTCTTCGTCATGCCCGATAAATCCGTCCTAAATCCGTCCTAAATCCTTTTCTTCTTGCTAGTTTTGTGCATCCCCCTTCAATTGTCTAGTATCTGTGATCCTCCCGATTGGCTATTACTTGTTTACATATCACAGTACGTATTCTCTTTTGTTCAAATATCACTGTAATTACAGCAAAAGCAAACTACAGCGCAAGTACACGGACAAAATGGACGGGATGCCCAACGATATTATTTGTGTAATAACAGTGGACGCCTGTAACGGAAGACCTCAAAGAACATCAGATAACGATAACTCTATCTCTTCAGTAGCATAGGAGTAGAACTCTGATAGAAACAAATTCACTGCCTTCTCGAGCCTATTATCGTAATACATAACATTCAGACAGACGACATATCGTTGTGGTTGGGAAAGCTTCACCTACATACAAAAAAGTAAATAAAGTTTTGGATCAAAATATAAATGACCCTCATGACTCAGAAACCCATACTGTCGAAAAGTCGGAGGAAAAGGTTTAGTGAAGATATTCAGCAAGTATGTTTTATGTGTAGAAAATAAGAACAGCCTAAGGGAAGTAACTCTATCTCTTCAGCAGCATAGGAGTAGAACTCTGATAGAAACAAATTACCCTACAATTATTTTCCCATATTCATCCTCGTCTCTCAAAGTCCATTATTTATCATAATAAATATTATAAAAATAAAATAATAAAATCAGGAGGTTTTCGGTAGTAGTTTTACCACTAGGCCAACACATCCTATTAATTACATTCTAAGAGAAAATTCGTCTACTCTTACGGCAATTGGATTCCCAGGTCCACTTACTCACGTGCGGGCACGATCCTCAAAAGCATTTTATGAAATTCCTATTGTAGCAGGAATAAAAGCAAAAGGTTGCTCTTTTCCCCCGGCATCTGCTTTGTCATTGCTTTGCCCTGCGCCCTCAAATCAGCGCGACATGGACGCAAGCGGCGTGGGCGGCTGCTCCCAGATTAAAGCACGAGTCGCCAAATGAAATTTCTAGTGGACACTGTGGTCGTCCCTGCCCTGCCGTCGTTCCCTGCACTTCAGGGAAAAGGGCGAAACGAGAATATGTAAAATGTGAAGTGGACTGACGTGGGTTTTGGACTGCTGTCAGTTGACCTGGGTATAACGTTGCTAAAAGAGTCCTGTTCAAAGCATGAGAACTTGTAAAATTGTAATTCAGCAAAACGGAAAGATATTGCTCGTTCAAAATCGCTTTTATTCTAGCTTTATCTCAAGCTCATGAGCAAAGACATGTGTGAGCGCTTACAAACTTCCACTTGTTAGTGAAATTGAAATACCGATCTGTAATTTTTTCAGCTGTCAATGTCACACGATTTAAAATTATTTCGTGTTAACAAACCTTCTTCAAAAGTATAATACATTGAATCTTACATTTTGTTCCTTTTCAGAAATGAGTATTGCGCATTTATAGCGCACACAGCAAATGAAATAAAGATAGTACAATTACGCATTTTATGACACCTGCAGACCATTTGCCCTACGTCTACCGCTGATCAACGATCACATATCATGGTGCACTAGAAAAGTGAGATCTCAAAATCGTCATTAAGCGGGTATTAGTATGAAAAAAACGTTGATTTCGTGAAATTCTCTGTAAAGTCCACCTTGTGAACTATTTTTGGTATATTTTTCTAGTCAAAAGACTTTTTAAAGATATCAGTGAACTAAAATCTAGCTATCACTTCAGAGAACAAAAATTACTAAGTTCGAGACGGGTACTTTTTCTTTTGCATCGAAGATATTGAAACACATTGACTAAAGACATTTAAAATAGTTTCGTCTCTCTCTTGAGTTGCGTTAGTAGCGGCCCAAGTATTCACCCAACGTGAAGCTCAATCCCCAATTTTAACCACAAGATGTTCACAAAATCTTCGCGAAATCTCAGAGACCAAACTTTGATTAGTCACATTCAGTACAATCTGTATTATGTGGTCATCAATGGTTCAAGCAAAACTTGGCCGTTCATACACGTGGTGCTAAGTGAAGGCTATAAGAACGTTGAAAAAGGAACATTCACGCGCTTTTCGCAATGAAGTAATTACAATAGTCTAACATTTGACGAATACGTATGTTCTAATTTATATTTACTAATTAGTAAGAGAATAATGACAAATTTTTGTAAGTGCACGCTCACGTGGTCAACATAGAAAGAAAAATTCAATTCCCTATTTTGCTTCCCTTTTTCAGACCACTATTCTCATTTGTAGAGCATCTACTTTTATCTGCCAGAGAAATTGATTCTCTATGAGATAAGCAATGCTAGCTTTCTGAAAGTAATATAACATGTTTCCCGATGCAGAAAAATAGTAAATTCACTATAATGGCTACTAATCTTACGCTTCCTACAGTGTTACAGATCAAAATCACAAAATCGTGTGAGAGCCAAGACCTTTTAACACAGGTTAATGTGAAAACAGTTTGGCCGCTGACCTAACAGGTTGGCAAATAAAAGAGAACATGACTTATCTTACGGAAAAATCAACCTATTCCAAGGGGAAAAATTGGCTTCAGCGTAGGGACCAGTTTAATACAGGTGGCCGATTCAGCAGGTTTCACTGCATCCGCATGTAGTTCTCCAAACGAGCAACAGGAAAGCTCCTACACAGCAAAGATTTTGGTCTCAAGAGCACGTTCCACGGTCAGAGGTCGTTAGGTCTAAAAATATTTTAAGTCGAAGGCCTAATTTTTAAGTCTATTATCAGAAGATCTATGAAAACCCGTCTAATGGAAATTTGGTCTAATTTTTAAAAATGTCTAATAATATTTGGTGTAACAGTCAAAGATGCTTAATAAACTACGGTCTATCGGCCACGAATGTCGTATTTATTACGCTGTTACAGGAATAAGTAACAAAAAGTTGTTCACATTTCATTACGTCAGTAGGTTATAGTCTGAAATGAAATCACAATAGGAATGATACACTTTAATTCAGGAAGTGCGTAATGTACATAAAATGATAGAGGTGTTAAAATATTCAGTCTGTATCTCAAAGACCGAAGGTATAAGTCAATATGACCTTGATCTGTATAATGTTGGTAATTTGCTACCATTCAAAAATTTTGAAAATTTAATTGACATTGTTAAAATATAGACTTTTGGGTTTCAGGCGTTTAAAAATGAAGAAACAGAACATCTTTATATATCTGTGAGACCTTCGGTGTTTATGTCTAACTAGACGTTATTAATTGAACCTTCTAATTGTAGACCTCTTTTGGTATTAGACCCTCTGTTGCGTAGACCTTATTTTGCATTAGACCTGGTTCTCCATAGACGTCCTGATTATTAGAGTCAACGAGTATTAGAGGAAACTGAAAGACCAAAAAATTGCTGTGCATGTTCATTGACTGGAAATGTTCACACATTCATCTACTTGGAGAACATCTGCAGTCATTCCTGGACTCCATGTTTCCAAACAACAATGGATTTTTATGGACGGTGGCTTAGCAGATGGTCACGCTTGAAAATGAAAAAAATTGGCATTAGCGTAGGGGTCCGTTTAATTCATTTATACGTAACATACACATTTACCCGTAGTTATGAATATGTCTTTTGTCTGTGGACCTAACGACCTGAAACCCGTTGCACAGCGCGACTGCCGGGCCAGGCGCGCGATAGGGGCGATGTGTAGCCGAGTGCGTTCGCTCCATAAAGCGACCACGCGGCGGCACATAGTAATGGGAAATTTTAGCAATACATCGATATATCGCCACAAGGTTTTCGAGGTCAATGAAAACATCGATGTTTTAATCATGACGAAACATTTCGAAGTAAAATGTGCTACTTCTAATGTCATACACAACATGACAATATTAGTTTACAGTATATTCTGTCTTAAATTTGACTATCATCTTAATTTTCTGATCAATATTCAATGTAGTCAAGGTTAAAAATACAGTTTTAAAGTTATTACCACTTACAAAATAATCAAAAAAGCTAACAACTCTGGAAGAAGGTTCCAAGTAGCAGATGGTTTTATGCCGCCTGGGGATGGACAACAGTGACAGTTATTAATGGCTGTTGATTGCGAGGAATCCACAAATAAAATAGATAGTGGAAATTTTATTTACTATATCATGAGAATGTTTTTAAAACATCGATGTTTCTGGACAAATATATCGATTTGAACAAAATATCGAATTGAAAATATCGATGTTATAATTTCGTTGTTTCTTCTCAAAAATATCAATGTTTTAAAATTATCAATGTTTTTTACCATTCCTGAGCACATACCGTCGCCGGCGCACAAATGGCATTCCGCACCCCTCCGAAACCAAACGCGGCGGATGCTTTGTCACAACATAGGCAACACGCCGTGCACAAAACTTCCACCGTACATTCCGTTCACCTCAATGAAATACTCTGACCAACACGTTTACTGTAATTTCACTTGCTGGGTTGCATTTCTAACATTGCTAACGCGTCAGTTTCAACATACCCCTGATATTATCTCAATTTTCAATGTTTAGTAATTAATCTGATAATTACATTTATATTACATATACGACAGTAATTTTGTAAATAATGACATATTTTGAAACGATGATGTAATATTGTACTCTAAATTTTCTACGACTAATGATACCTATTATACGTTGAACTTTCACACTCAACTATTACGTGTCAGCAGGCATACAGTGTTTAGCCAAAGCGACCTAGCAGACATTTATCTAGGTCTCCCGGGTGGCATTGGTTAAGCATAAATGAACACAATCTGACTTCAAACAAGCAATACCCGAGTCAATTGAGGATTATATTCATGAAAGAAATGTCATCAAAATTCGGTACTGTTTCAATTTCTCATCAGCTTAAGAAAAATAGAGTCTCAGCACTATATATATATATATATATATATATATATATATATATATATATATATATTGTGATATACCAGAATATTATAGATTTTATTTAATGATGTTAGCTATAAATGGGTATACAATATGGCGGTATATGCGGCCTTAGCAACGTCAGCGCAGAGGTTGGCAAGGTCAACAAACTATTCACGGGCTTTGATGACGTCAGGACGCCGGCTAGATGGCTGAAGAACATAAGATGTAATTGGTGCAAAAACGAATGACTGTCTGAGGTCGCGGCTACTCGGATTTGTAAGAGACGCACGGGTTGGCTATTAAAGATCAGATTGTCTAATGTTGCCGCCGTGTTTTGAAATAATAGAAGGATGGACGCCTACCGAGCCATAAAGGGTTTGAAAATGCATTAAACAGAACATTCCGACTCTGGGTGTCGTGGAGTGTAGATCGAACATTCCGTCTCTGGGTGTCGTGGAGTGTAGATCGAACATTCTCTCTCTGGGTGCCGTAGCGTAAAGATCGTTGTAGACAACATAGTGGGAAAGTGAGACTTGTATAGTTTTCTTGTGAGAGAAGTGATAGTTTGTTTCCGGACTTTGAAAATAATTTACCAAAAGTGATTTCGCGGAGGACTTGTTCCGATTTGCGGACATTGCAGTTGGACTTCAATAGTTTACATAACCAGTGGGAGAGACTAGGAACCGGGAGCGTCGGATAAGAACTAACAAATAGTTTAGGCTGTGTGGACTGGACGTGTCAGCAGCGGCGCAAGACTGAAGAAAGAAGCGGAAATTGGAATTAACAACGGCCAAGTGAGAAGCGACCACGGAGCATTGGCATGCACAAACGGTAAAAAAAAATACTGCAGTATAAAAGAGACAATTTATTCAAAAAAGGGTCATGACCATCAAATTTATTGTTTTTAATTTAAAGTTAAATAAATTGTTGAATTTTGTTCTTTGGAAATGAAAAGAGTTTCATTTGTCAATCATAATTTTCAATTAGTTGGTAGCATAATTATTACATTTCAGATTCCACGCCATACTGTATAGTTGGCAGATCAGGTAATCGGCTATCGAGGCGATAGCGAGTATTTGTATCCGGATCCATCGACCCAAGCTAGCTGGATTTTTATATAATTTTGTTAAAATTAGATAGAAAAACTTTGGTAGTAATTCATGTAACCTGTTTCTGGCGCCCAAACCTTAATAAATTCGGAACAGGACATAATTACAGCCACAATCTTGATGAGACGTGAGAATGGTATATTTCAATATATATATATATATATATATATATATATATATATATATATATATATATATATATATTATATTCTATGTAACGAAACATGTCCATGATTGTGTATTTCTCAATTGCAAACTTCTCTGAGATATATCTCTGAGATTAGTCAAACTCCTTTCCTATAATAAAGTTGAATTATAAATTTTATCATTATGCAATGAACTACAGCCATCTATGAAAATTATATTAGAGTAGAAAAATATATTTTTCCTTCACGGCCAAAGTCTCTTTAGTCGAATATTTACAAATTGGGTCATTCCAATATTCTGTGGCATATTTGTTATTAATAAAGTCCAAAATGCGACTAATTTGAGTAGCTTGTGATTTTGCACATTGGCCAGACGGTGTGAATGAAGGTGTGTAAATGACGGTGAAAAGATAATTTCGGCATCGTCTGGCTAATGCTGAGATTAGCCACAGGACTTTGATGAAAATAAGCTGGACAAGTTTGAAACATCTTGTGTGTATGTTGGCATAAAATACGTTGGAATTATGTGTTACACGAAGTTAAGCTTGTTTTATGTACTGAAAATGCGAAGATTGCAGTCTCGTCGCCCAAACCCAGAAATGCGTTGCCAAGCGCCTCATTTTATCATGTATTTGTATCTTTTTTATCATTATAATGTATCATGAAATTAAATAAACCATATTTAACAAAAATTTAAAACAAGTATGACTTAACATTTTTGCCATTGTTAGTAATTTTAAATAATAATTATTATTATTATTTATTATTAATTATTATTATTATTTTATTAATATGGGATAATATATAAAATTATTATACCATAATTTTCAGTGGGATAATAAATAGGTGGGCGGTCTGTTCCTTGGAGACAATGTTAATTGCTATCACATGTCTTTATTTGTGTAGTGTGTAGTGACGAACAGAGTTTGAACATTCAGTCGGTACGCACAGAAGGTGGTATAACACAACCAACTAATTATATTTCTAGACAAAATCAAGATCTTTTAATTGTTTTTTAATTTTTGCCAAGTTCTTGGGTGTCTAACAATATGGTAAATCATCTCACTTGGTGGAAGGCTGCATGACGTTTTTCAATTTCTACACGCATTGACAAAGTAATACAGGCAATTGAAACACTTTTCTAAACATGTGAAATTTGTGGGACAGGCCAGAATAAAATATATTATCAATTGCATTATGAAGAGTTAGGAAATTGAACGAAAACAACAATCATAATTTGAGTCCTCAATCCAAAACATTTACAAGTTTTTTCTCAACTACAATATTAAATTAGTATTTGAAAGAATATTAACAGAATAACTCGAATTGTTGATAATTAAAAAAATTGCACGCTATAAAACTCATCGCACACAACGGAGTAAACAAACAAATATTTTTAAAACAAATAAGAGTGTATTAAAGAGTAAGTCTGTATTATTCCACATTGACCCTGATATTACAATGGCGAAACTGAAGAGTAAGTTTTTAAAAACCCTTGTGACTGTTGTTAATTTAATTTCGGAAGGAAAAAGTTTCTTTTTGTTATACTTGTTTACAATTTCTAGACACAGGTGATATCCGCGTAATTTAGAGACCAACTTCATTTAACCAAAAAAAATTTTCCCAACTTTCTAATCTGTGATAACGCTAGAAGAGAGTTTTTAAACATTAATGTTGCGGAGTACCCCAGGGGCGAATTCCACACAACGGAATAAACACAAAGCAGTAGCCCATTCTCGGTGCCGTGTTCTCAACCAGGTCGCGCTCGCAGGAAGTTAAGTGCTGGCCCCAGGCGCCTGCGATCAAAACATCTCACCTCCTCCCAGTTCGCCCCGAACGCCTTTTCCCTTGCTTCAGCTCTCCTCTGTGCTTCCCCATTGCAAAAGGGAACATTTCATTCTCTTTTCTTTCCTCAAGGCTAAGATAACACGTCGGAATTTTATTTGGATTATATCAGAAAAGATGGATTTCAGAATAGAAAAACGATTCTTTTCGAACGGGATAAAACAATTAGATATGTTCGCAGATTCACAATAACAAATTGCGACCAAGAGAAGTCAATAACTTGGATTGCAGATGATTGATTAATTATCTCTACTTAATGGACGCGTCAACAGATGTGGTCGTTAGTTACGTAAGTGAAGTGCTCGTTATATCCCGAGAGGTGGAGATGTGCCTCCTCCGCATACGATTCGGCGTCAACCTACATGTCATGCAGGCCTTTTTTCCTCCTGAAATCTCCCACAGCGGCAACAAGCTCTAAGCTCCTTACAGGTCTCTCCACATAAGTGTAGTGCACGTAAGTGTGTGTGTAAGAGGTGACGATGGAACGACGAAGAGGAAGGAAAGATCGCGCGCCTACCACGTGCGTCCCGTTTGTTGGAGTAAGTACTGCTCCGGTATTCGCCTGGTATTGATCGGAGAAACCAAAGATAACTACCAATCAGGTAAGCGGGCCGCTACAATTCTCCTCGAGACGGCGGCTGAATTCGAGAGGCAGGAGGGAACAACGGAGATAGCAATGCCGGGGGGGAGGAGAAAGGGGAGAGACTTGGAGGAAGGCTTTTGCGGCACCTGCGGAGCGGAGAGGACCTGCGAAGAAACAGGGTGACTATCGGTGCAGCCAGCAGGATGGGGCACAACAGCAAAGTGGGGCGGATGTGATCTGTGAATGTGCGCCATAGGGCGCAATTTTTTACTAAAAGATAATCAGTGTAAATGAAAATATTGTGAACATCCAGTCAGTTAACTAAAATAGTGTGCCCTGCTCGAACCCAAAGTCTGTTTCCAAGTAATTCACAGAGATCATTTGATAAAAAACGACAGTTAGAATAGTATCCACGGATTAGGATGGATCAGGTCGATAATGGATGAGATTGTGAAATGATCAGAAATCCTCATGATAAAACAGTACAGAAAATGCGAACGTAGTAACGAACATTTTTGTTTTACAATTAATCTGATTATCTAACATGTCCTTATACATATTTTTCTTAAATTACTGAAAGAAATTTGTTTCTCTTAAACATTTTTTTAAAAATGAAATAGCATGAATGAATCACTTGGTTCATATGGAATCAATTCAGTTAAGCTGATACAAATATATTAAACTCCCAGGAACTGAAAGAAGCATTAGAAGTAAAGGAAGTAAAGGAGTTTCAGTAGCAAAAATAAAAACATTTTCATTGGAATATTGCATGTTTCAAATATCATATCCGAATCTCGAATGCCCACCGGGATATATTTCATTTCAGCAAAGTCTACTTGACAAAACATTATTGTAGGCACCCCAGTAAGGGATATTCCAAGATACTCCTCCCGCGAAACCGCAGGGTGCCCAGCGGGGGACCTCCGTGTAACGAGACAACCCGCGGGCGAGGGAAGCGCCCCTTCCTCTGCTGGTGGTCGCCTCGGTCGGAAGTCAAGCGCCGCCCTGGGGCGCACTTCCACAGATCGCCTCCGCCCGCTTCGCCCTTACCTCGCCCGCCTCCCCGTCCACCCGCGCGCCCCCCTGCTAGCCCCTTGCCACGCCCCGCCCATCTCCTCACCGCACCTCAGTCACCCAGCTCCTCACCGCACCGCAGTCGTCCAGGTTCCACAGACGTCTGCAAAACCTCACTTCCTGTCACCCCTCCACCATAGCACTTGTCAGACTTCCGAATGTAACCACTGGCTGAAGGGAATTCTAGCAGTTTTCCGAGGTTTCTCGGATCAACGTCAAACGAGTACCGTAATAAACGGCCGGCGGACCTACTGCAATTTCCCCTTTCTTTTTCTTTCCATTCTTCTTCCCTTGCACATATATATGCACTTAAGTACTACACCTAATGGGAATCCAGCTTAGATCTCATCCTGGCTGGTGGATGGACTCGCAGGGAGAGATACCTAATCGGGGAAATCTCCGCACACCGGCGTGTAGGTCTGCGCGGAACTCACGTTCCAATGGCGGCAGAACATCGCCGCCTCCCGGCTATAACATCCTACTACACTAACGGGACTTAATGTTCAACGTAGTTAACGCGTCCGAAAACACTAAATACTGCAGCCCCAGATCCCACCCACATCTCTCCACTGCCTCCTCCGTTGTTCTCTCCGGGCCCGCCTAGGGCGTCTCCGTCTCTGCCTCCGCCTCAGCGGCCGCCCCGGCGCTGGCGCCCCCGGCTAGACGGCTTCCCTTCTCTACGCCCTCCTCAGCCGCCCCGCCCCCTCGCTCGCCGCGCCGCTCCGCTCCCCGCGACCTCTGCCGGCGGACGGCACGTGCTTGGGCCGGCTCGCCCACGGCGATCGTTGCCCGATACGTTACCACCCGCTCCGCCCACCCACTCGCCCCGCGCCGCCATTTTGTGCACTACCACGACCTCACGGCGGCGGCTTATCGGCTCCTTTGGGGATGCAGCCACGCGAGCGGCTCTTTGACGTCAATGCGTCTTTAGTTGCGGGATATGCATGGCAAATGGAGAGTGACGGAAATAGTGGCAAAAACGAGTAATGATCCGTCTTACTTTACAAACTTACAGTAAAAACCAGCATCCTAAAATAGAATGGTAAAAGAACGAAAAGTGCCCGTACTACTAAAAAAAGGTTCAATCGACCTAAAAGTTTGTACTCCGTTTTTTTTTCTTGCTCGCACTTTCATCGAAAGAAGAAATTGTGATGTAATCGTTATGAGTTAAAAGTTACACGCGCTTTCTTCCCTGATCATTTAGACACGTGAAGAACTTCGAGTAAGGCCAGTGTGAAGAACTTCGAGTAAAGTGCGCCAGGAGAGTCCCTTCGCACTCAGCCGAATCAAGGCCTCCTATTATAAATTGCATTTATATATGTAGCAACCAAATCACTTGGAAACAAGTGATGAGAAAACACTTCCAGCGTGTTATGATTGTGTACGGAAGTACGCAATCAGCAGCTCGTGTTTAAACATAATTTCTTTTTCTATAGCACTCCACCAATTTGGTGTCACTTTTAGCGGGTATACTCTAAATAGCGTCCCTTGTGAAAGGCGCCCATGTCACGTGCTGTCTGCCGTACCGTAGATACATAGATACACTTCTGCACCAACCTATTTACAATACTAATAAGAGCTGTGGATGAACGTCGGTATCAAGGTTTGACTGGATATTACTGGAAGGCTTTATAAGATGTCTGTTAATATTAATTAGAAGTATTATAAAATGCTTTAAAATAACAATAATAACTCAAAGTTGTGCTATAGTTTCAGCCAATGAATGATACATTAGTCATGACCTAAATAAAAATTTGGAATATGCGGCGGACATACTAATGATATTTAAAAACGCTTTTTATTAATTCTTGCATCTACGAGTACATTCAATATAACATGAATGAAATTATTTAGCAAGAGGTAAATAGTGCTTAACGCGTCATTCATCATCCTATTCAGCCCAAGGCATGGCATGGCTTGTGCATGTGATTCGTTTCTGTGAATTGTGAACAAAATTAAGTCATAGCACAATACGCCTTCCTAAGCTACTGTTAGCTTCCCGGTTTCCACCACCTCTTCACGTGATTCAGATCATCTGGCTAATCTCATGTCGTGACTACATGGTGTCTCTGCTCCCCCCGTTTTCCAGGCTCCCACCTGAGACGCTCCGCGAACTGTGTGGGTGATTCCATGATTCTATGATACTGTTGCCGGTCAGAGAATCATTGATCGCTCCAGGGCTGTGATTGCATCTGTTGTCAAGTGTATCCCATCGCGTTCACTTGCCCATTTTGACTAAAGAACATAATTAAGAGTTCAATTAAGAACTTAAATTAGTTTTAATTTCAGTAAGACTGACAATGATGACATCATTGGAACAAAATTCACATCACCTCGAAAAATTATAACCCTAATAATTCAATAGAAATTGACTTTGCATTAAAGATCACTAAACTTTACCTCAGGGGAAAAGTGCAAAAATATGAAGAAAATGTTCTTGGAAGATTTTTTGTCTGAGATTGTTTCGAAGTTCCATTTTCTTTCAACTGAATACGAAAACAATTAAGATTTTAAGATACTTTGAAAGATATAACTTTATTTTTTAGTTAAAAAATCCTTTCGTTTTGAAAAATTTCGTGATGTAAACATTCAGGGTAAGTGAGGTTTCGTTTTAATATGGTAGTAGGAAGAATAGAAATACAAAATAAATAAAAGAGAGATAAAGTGAATATGAGATGTGACAACCCAGACCATGTTTTAAATGCGCTTTGTTCTTCAACAATAAATAATATTAAGACAAGTTTAGAGCGATAATTTACAAATTTTTGAAAATGTCAAACAGCATTATTTAATTCACATACGTACAGTCCCTAGCCACATTATTGTCAACACCAGCAAAATTTGATAGGTTGTTGTTTCTTTCCTCGTTTTATAAGTCAAACGTGTATCTCAATTTTGATGTTTTTTAGCAAACCCTTCATGAATACGTGAAAGCAGTTTTTTCCACGGCAACATTGACGCTGTGGGAGACCACATTGGTATTATGAGTGAAATACTGCATAGTTTTATCACGGAGTAATTGTTTTCTTAATTTTATCGTTTTTGTTTCATATATTTGTAATAACTTCTGGTGTAACTAAATCTTGACCTAAATTTGTTGTTTGTTTTGTGATGAAAAGGTCACAGAACTTGTTCCCAAAGAAAAATAAAAGGAATAAAACAATAATGGCATTAATGAAACTAGAACACCTTTCACAAATTGTTTCTCAAAATGTTCGTTTCTAAAACATCAGTGGCAAACATTACGAGGAAATTACAGAATGGCAAAATGTAGAGTGGTCAAATTAATATGGTCAGGGTCTGTATATTTCAAAGAATTCTCTCAAATTCACTGGCTATCAAGGTGGATAAGCTTAAGAGAGCAGTATTCAGAGAAGTATTTTGCAAAACGTCTGTGAACTATTTAGGAAGTAGTACACTTATAACTCTAGCTACTTATAATACATAAAGAAAATGAAAAAGACCATAAAAATTTACCTTACATTTGGGGAGTAGTGATTAAGTCTAGTGTGATTAATTTTCATCAAGAAATTGTATTTTTAAATATTTTAGTCATATATTTTGACGACACTTAGGAGAAGAGTTGTAGATAATTCTTAGACAACATTCAGAAAAAGTATGAAAATTTAGGATGAGTACTATTTTGTTTCCGAATTTTTAAATACAACATTCGGTTATAGCATAATTGAGCATGTGTGACTTCATATACGTGTCTCAAAAAGATGTATAAAGCCACCTTGGAGTCAAATAATGGAGTGAAGTTCTACTAAATGTTCCGCATTTAATAATTTTTGATGTTTGACAGTAATGTCTTTAGCCTGAGAACACTTAACCAAGAAAACATTTTGGAAATATTAATAAAGTAGTAAAGAGTCGTGAATAGATCAGCATGCTTTTCGTATTCACATGAAATGAAACGTTTATTCTACTTGTACGTGCAGCTCATTACAGTTTATTAGGTGGCATTTCGTTGGATTCGAACTCATTGGCTCGACAGCCAGGCATTCTTCGCGTGTGTCTTCTGTGTGTGGCGAGACGCTGTGCTTCGTCCTTGATTGAAAGGTCAACGTTTCGGTACTTATTCGCGGTGTCTTGAGATAAACAGGTGCGACAGCGGAAACCTCTACTATTCCGCCAAGTAGTCGCAAGCGTCTTCTCTAAACTTGCGCAACTTATTGTCTGCTATCAAGAATTCATTTTGTCTATTCTACAAAAACAAGCACACCGAATCAAATTTCGCAATTTCGTCTTCACGTATAACACACACAATAGACTCAACGTGTAAGGTCTGGGTTTCTAGGTTATCCCGAGTGCATCTTTCATTTCTCCTTCAAACCTCACTCGATCGAAACAATCTCCAAAGATCAAACACTTGCAGCCTTGTGTGCCGCGCACGTGGACGGCAGCGTCCGCGCGGGCACATCGCGACTTAGAGCCTGGAGGAGGAGGGGAGAGATGGAGGGGAGGGGGAGATAAACGGGGGGGAGGCGCACGACGAGCGCAGCGTCCTCCGCCTCCGCCGCCCCCACGGCCCCCTGGGACGGCCCAGCGTCCGACCCGAGCGGCAAACAAGCGAGAGCTCAAAAATAAACCGCCTCGGCGCCAGGACGAGCAACGGGCTCCGAAAGGGTGCGTCCGGCAGGGAACGGGTAGCTGCTGCCACAGAAGCAGCAAGAAATATGGGCAGGAAAATCAGGAGAATCGATGAAAATCGCAGGAAAGTAAAGAAAGCGGTAACGGGAGAGTGAGGAAATGGTAGTTTTAACATAATCCTGGGGAAAGGTTAAAGTTCGAAATGCGACGAGGTGAATAGATAAGTGGATGAAGAATATGTACAAAAATATACGAAACAGATTAAGTAATGGACACAGAAAGGAAGTGTTTTAATATTTCTAAAGGTCAATAAAAGGATACTGACGCGGAGGAAAGAAATGTTCTAATTTTTCTCAAGGAAATGAAACATGGAATGATAAAAGTAATCAAAATCTAAGAAGGGACTCAGATAAGGGTCGAAGTTAACCACTGATATAAGGTCTACGCCAAAGAGGTTAAGGCAAAGGAACGATGTCAGCCGCATCCGTCGCAAGAAGTGACGTGCTGGTAAGCAAGATCAAGTCGAGCCGAGACGACCCCGAGCAAAGAAAGGTCGCTTCGCCGTGCCTCCCGCCGCCCCACTGTCCGCGCCCGCCGCGCCGATTCCTGCCGTCCATCGCGCGCAGGGGGCAGCAGGAGGGAGAAAAGAGATCGCCGAAGGAGGGGGGGGGCGAGACCCCTGGGAAGCGCTGCACTCGCTCTCTCCTGCAGCCGCACGCGGCACACGGGCGACGAAACTCCGCTCCCAGTCTAAGACCTGAGGACTCGCAGGGTCTTCTTGCGAGTTCTTTTGCTTTGCTTGGCTTTGTTTTATTTCATGTAAACTCGAAGAACCCTGGCATTAAAAGGAAAATTACAAAAATGTTACCCTCTTTTAATTGCTGCGTTACTTTATATTAAAGCTTCTCTAATACTCTGATATTTGATTTCCATCACGAGACAAAATTGTAAGATTTCAGCAATATTGTCATAAAAATCTTTGTCTGCTACACGTTCAACAGAAATAACTATTTATTTTCACGCCTGTATTATATCTTCACACATATGATTTCTCAAGCATAGTGTTGGGAGCACTACTTTCTTTCACCCTCTTGTGGAAACGGTAACCACGTTGACTTGCTCCAGATACAATTGCAAGTTCAAGATGATCATCTAAGATTAAATATGTAACTAAACTCGCTTTCATCCTAGATTTTGATATTATCAGTAAACATTGAACTTAATATTTTCACGATAATCCATGGAACGGAAAGAAATAAAATAGTAATCACAAACCTCAAAAACGCACGACTGAAGGAAACGTTTTATTTGAAAATAACTTAACATGACACCCCTGGCGGATATATTTTTGACAAACATTTTTGTTTTCCTAAGCAACTTCCCATTTAATTACATTTTTCAAAATATACCTACATATACATTTAAAAAATACCTACCTCGATACACTCTGTGCAGAGAAAGCTAAGAAAACGAGTCGTTAAATATTTTACTTTTAAATTTGTTTGTGGCACGACAAAATTAGGTTCAATTGTAATTAATCTAATGAATCAAGCCATTACAATTCCTGCTATGCCGCAAAGCCAGCGGAGATGGTAATTCGCAGCGTTTCAATGTTCTAGATGCCTTGAAACATCATAAAGTAAGATTTTTTTTTTCAGAACTCTTCCCGAATATTTTAGGAGGACTCAGCCAAAATATTGACAATAGATTCGTCGGGTAGAGAGGAATCAAACGAGCGTTCACAACTGAAGGTACCCTAAACTTTGCATGTTTCTTTCGTTTCCTGAAACATCTGCTTTGACGGAAATATCTCCATTTAAACAGACACTCCTCAATATATTTTCGACTAATTTAATTTGCATTAGTCTAAAATAGTGTGAGTTTTCTTGAAGGAGAAGCCCTTCGGCTTCAAAGTTTATAAATTTCTTCTTGTGTACCATATTTCCAAAGCATATTGAGTACCATTCACCAAAGAAGTAGTGATGTTTAACAAACCTCGATAATGATATCCAATATCAGAAATAACAAAACAATGATAACAGAGCATTGTGAGAAAGTGCTCAGTTATCAGTGTATGTCACAGAGATTGATCGATACTCACATAGAATAAAGTTGTGGATTACATTTTACTGGAATATAAAAATATACGAACTTGGTTGTGTTAATGTTAAACCAATCAGCTACAATCTCTTCTTTCTTGGCCATCGTATTAAACAAGTCAAGCACAATTTTCGAAACAATAGTAGTATTAAATAAATATATAATCAATATTTATGATCTTTGCTGCATAATGGTTTCGATAGTTAATTGCGAAAGAATAATTTTTATTGTTATTTCTTATTATTAATATCACAGACGTCACGCTATTGATAAAATTATTCACACAAATATGATGTAATGAAATTACATGTACGTGTAATATTCTCCTTACCTCCACGTGGATATTCAAGATTTTATTTTTTAGCACCAACAGTCCGGAATTGAGAAGCATTATGTTCAAATAACATACATAGGTAACCATCATCACAGGGTTGTAGAAGACTGCCAAGGAAAATACACGAGAGGAAATCAGAACTGATTACCTACCAAGTTAATAATTATATTGACTTACTTGAACCTCAAAAATAACAATCAAACAATGCAATAAACACCGTGGAAAGGTCGCATCATTCACCAATTAGGTCACTGATACACAGAAAGTGGTGATGGGGGAGGGAGATTTGATATCAAAGTCTGCAGCATGCACTAGTGAGTTCATGCTAATAATTATTCATTTTTTCATTCAAATTTTTGTTATCTACGAATATTTTCTAATCTATTCTTTGGCAATGACAAACTGTCTCTGTGATTCACTGGCTTTTAAGTTTCATATTATATTTCATCAATTGGTGAAACTGTTCATCACTGTTGCAGGTCGTGAAAAAATCCTAATGCGTAATGATACACGTCACGTCTTATCTTAGGCACATTATCCTGAATGAGAATATCTATTTTGGAACCGATTATCTTGTTTGCCGTTATTTCCACAACTTGATGATATTTGCGTGTAGAACTCCGAACTAATAAAACTCGAAAACTAGCATTCGAAAATCTTATGCAATCGACTTTTCTTTTATAAATCTCGAATATGCAAATGTTATTTTGGTTTTTTGGTTTCTGTTTTAAACGACACACAGTACACATAACTTAAAATGGAGTGTGTTATGTCACTAACCATGAGTTTGCAACAGGTGTCTTTTTATAAACATGACAAAACATATTTACATGATAAAAAAGCTCATTTTATTATTTTCACATTTTTTCTACGTTCTATTTGTCCAGACTAGTCTCGGGAACGACTAAATTGATTTCGTTAAGGTTATATCTGAAAGGTAGAGTATTTTGTTGTGAAACATTTAGGCTTCCTTTTCAGATCATTATTTTATTTCATATAAGCAAGAAAACTTGTATATAGAAAAACACATTTGTTCCAATATTAATGGAATTTTTAAGTCTTGGTCCTCAAATCAAGACAGAAGTTAGTGTCAACAGAAGAAGTGACATGATATTTCGTAAAAAATAACCCATCTTTCTTTCTCACCCTTTAAATCAGAATTTAAGCGCGCACACATTTTCTCGAAGTTAAAGAAGTCTACCTATGAAGATCAAACGTTTTGAAAACCCATAAAATTAAAACGTATTCTTTGCCAATTCTTTGCCAAAGCACAATTAGACAATTAGTTTAAGAATAGGAAGGGGCAAATTGGACGTAGACAGAGATAACGGGTAGGCGCGGATGGTACCGTAGACAGGTGATAATGGAGTGGGTAGAACGCCTTGCAACGGTGTGGAGCAAGGTAAGGCGGATCGGAGGAGTAAATAAAAGTACTTCCTTTTTACAATATAGATTGCAACCTTTTGTTTTCTATTGTAATATGTGACTGTGATAAATAAAAGCCCAGCAAAGGTCGTGATAAATTTCGCTAGCATATCATTTAATAAAATGGAAATTAAATATTCTTAGACACACTATTTAGATTCACAGCAATTATGGGTATTCCTGTTCCAACACTGAGGGTTGTATTGCAGTTAAAATGACTTACAACAAGAACGAGAGCAAAACAGTTTATGAATTTGGAATAATAGAATTATATTTGTGACTAAAGTAGGTGGAAGTATTGACAGTCAAAGGGGAGGCAGCGGGAAGATCGTTCTTCACATAGAGTGGAGGTTGCGAGCGTGGATGCGATCGAGGCCTAGGGCGAGGCGACACAAGAGAGGTCAAGTTGGGAGTGCATGATCTCGAATCCATTTTCCCGAATGCTATTTACAGAATGGCCATTTTCTGAAGTCTGTCGAGAAAACGGTCATTCGGGAAAGCAGTCATTTGGGAAAACGGTCATTCGAAGAAATTGTCACTTATGAAAATTGTCAATCAGTAAAATAGCATTCGGTAACCTGACCGGCAGCGGGTTGGGGATGGGATCGTGATGAAAGAGCTTGAGACCTAGCCAAAGATTGCAAGGAGCCGCAGAAAAGGGCAGCGACGCAGGGGTGCAGAGAGGGCATGAAGGACTAGAAGGCTGCAAATCATGTGCAATATCGTCGCAGAACTACGTGAGCATTACCATGTGATGAATACTGTAAGTAATATCATGAACAACATCAATGTAAGCAATATCCTAAACGTGAGGAACATTATATTATTATATTATATTATAGCTACATTCACGCTTATTACTTTTGTGCCAATGAAGTTGACAGAAGAAAGAATATGAATAAGAGTATTATGGACCGATGAGAATTGAAACGAAGATAGCGTACGACAAGGGTATTGTCCGGCCAGACTGGACTGCCTAAGCAGGTGAAAATATCTAAGACTAAATATCTTATAATTAGAAGTTTTGCCTGAGCCCCAACATGTTTTAAGGCATCATTGATTTATTTATTAACATCCCGGACTTCAATCGTTTAATTTTTCCTAAATATGCAGTGTAAAAGGTAGCTATTCTTGCTAATATATGGATACAATAAAGTATAAAACATTAAAATCACTATTTTAAAGTAATTATTAGAAAAATCCATAATAATTAAAATCATTTACACTGTCTATTCTAAGTAATAACTGAAAATTATTCTTAGTGGCACATTAAATTTTTATATGATTACTAGGAATTTGTTTTACTCGCGACGCTATCTCTACGAAATGCTATTGTGCACTCTTTTTCGAATTCCTGGAACGGTATAAGTAAAAACACTGTCATTTCTTTTGTTCTTGAAACTTGAGTAATCTCCAGCACTTGGAAATTCCGCATACAGAGAGCTCTGGGTTTGGAAGAGATCGAAGGTCGTACTCAAAGGTAAGATGGGGATTCCTTGTGAGCGAACGAAACCCTAAGCATGAATTAAATAAATCCAAAAACAGACTGTTATCATTTTGTTTTTCTGAAGTGTAGTTTCTATAGTGAACTTTTGACACTTACTGGTCCTGGATCACAAGGTCAAGACTTCTTCCATTCGCGTGGTCCAGCCTTGGAGGTATTGCTCCAGTTTGATCGACATCGGTGCCAGGGAATCAAAGGAAAATAATGAGGATGAAGAAGAAGAAAAAAGTCAATATGAGTAAGAAATTTAAAAATTAGAATTAAAAAGTAAAATTGGCAAAAAAAAGCTAAATGAAAATCTAAAACAACTTCAGAAATACAGTTAAATGATTCTTATTAAAAGTCTTAAAATTGTAACAACAACAACAAGAACGCATTTTGTCAAACTTCTAGGCCCTACCTTTAACAGTATTTTGTTCATCACTGCACTTAATTGCGAAATTTCGTAACATTCCCTCGATCCTTATTACTCGACCAGGATACAGGATATGGTCGCGCACCAATAACCACTATCCATGGGCACACTGCCGCCAACTTGCTCCTCCGCCTCAATTATTTCCTAAGCGCAACTGCACTGCTTAACCTTCGTACCATATCTGCTAATTTACAATCAAGTACTCTACCTGGGGTCTTTGTGAAGCCCAAGCTCTACTGACATTTGAAGTGGTAAACACGAATGTGTATGACAATATATGGAGTGTAAACAATTGCTTTTATTTAAGAATACATCTTATAAGTTATTTGCAATAATATAGTAATTATAATTAATTAAATTAAATATTTCATTAAAATAATAGCCTCTACTATACGTAACCTCCATTGTCGATACACTAATGGTTCAGAAATATTTACAGTATTTTACGAAAGTTACTTCGAGATAAATCAAATATTGACTGTAACAGACACATTATTTGAAGTTCATGGCAAGATATTTCAAATGAGAATAGGGAAATAACACGCTATACCTTAGGCCAAACCAGTCTCATTTAACGAAAAAAAATTAATAACTCTCTAATAAAATTTGGAAAATATGTGAGAATAGTTTGGTACCTGTTTAATAAGTTCACAAAGGCATACCTAGAAGACTGAAATTATCATGGAAATATTCACGAAAATTAATGATGATGGGGTTCAAGAAGACCCCAGATACTGTACGAGAGTTAAGGCAATCAGCGTGAACGGAACTGCTTAAGATAGATCAGCACTAACTGGTTTTGGGCACCATAATCTAAGAGAGCGGCGGGCAGCACGTGTTCTAATTACACCTTAGCTTACGGAGGGGGGCCGAAAGTGTAGCGTTGACTGGGGGACAGCGGCGGACCAAGTAGTAGATAGGCATTGAGTGACTCATTATTTTGTGATTCTCGAGCGCATCAACTTCCAAGTTTATTAATCCAGTAAGTGTAATGAATGTTAAATCCTGAGAGGAGGAAATGAGTCTCCCCCGAAGGAACATGAGATCCGCAGTCATCGGCTTGCCACATTCCCCCAGTCACGTTTCTCGAGGCATTGCTTTATTCGGGAGAACTTCTAAGCTTCTTGGTATCCCGTCATATATGGCAGCATAGTGCGTTTGGGTATGTTTCTGTAATGGGAAAAGTGGGACAAGAATGAGAGAACAAGGAACGATCACGCGCGCTCTATAGCTCGTTTGTTCAAGCAATGCCTGAGGCATTCATCTGGTATTGTTTGGAGAAATCACGGAAAACGACTGGTATTTCCTCCAGCCAGTGGCTGAGCTCGACGTAGCTACACAGCTACTCACGAAAATCCTCTACCGTCCGGACTGCAACCCTAGGACATCCCGGTCAGAGACGCTGCGGTGGCAACAATTAGAGAAGGACGGAGGTGTGGCAGGGGGATGTGGGAAGGGCAGAGGACAGGGAGAAGAGGGGGGAAAGAGGGGGAAGAGAGGGGAAAGGCATCGAAGTCGCGGCCTAATCGACCGGCGACGCCGCGGCGCGCCGGCGGAAGGAGAGCCGCGCCTCGCGTTCATCAATCTCCCAATGCGCGTGCGAGGGCGGGGCTGGGTGGGAAGGGGAGGGGAGGGGAATCAGCTGATGGGGGAGCACGAGGTCGCACTCGGAAGCGGAGAGTGCGATGCCAGGAGCCAAGACGTGCCAGGTACGCGTCCAGGCTATATCCTTGGTTCTATTGTGGCTCCGTATGTACCGTGTTTATTTTGCTGTTCTAGGCATGGAAAGGTCCATGACTTTGTGTTTATTTGTAAAGAAAGACCGACAGCATATGAGTTTCTTTTATCCCTGTACAGAACGAAAAAAAATTGTTGTGAAGGAGGTAGTCGTTTTTACACGCATGGTCTTTGTGTGCGGGTTATATTTCACCGTTGTAGTCTTTGAACGAAAATTGAATGACTTCAGATATTTCAATTTTCTATTCTTATTTTGCTTTAACATGTATGCTTTCAAGAGAATTTCACAATCTGTTTAATAATCACTCATGAAGTTATTATTATCTGCTATTCTAAAAATCGGCTTTTCTTATTTCACCAATTATCCAAACATTAAACAAATAAAATGTATGTACTAGTTGGGTTCACCCAATAATTCGGTTCCTTGTAAATTATTGTCTTAAAAGTGAAATTAGCTTGATCCCGGAAGCTTTCTTCGAGCAGCATGATTTTGACTGTGTCATCAGGACTTCTCAAACGCAATAATTGGGGCCAGATTGCCCGCAGAGATCCGCTGTAGTGCGCCACCCTCGGCAACGTCTTCGCTAGACTAGAGCCGATCGCGCCCGATCGCCCCCGATTGCAACTCTCCTTCCACCTGACCTCGGCAGGCTGACTCAAATGCGGTGGGCCACACCGTGATGTGCAGATAAGTGCTGGGTCAGGGCATACAAAGTGTGCCGCCCACTTGAGCAGCCTAGCATTACATCAAAAAGCTCAGTGCTACGCGAGATCAAACGTTCCTAATTAATTAAGTGTTTATTAACAAACAGATATATTAGGTACATTTCATAAACTTTTCATGTCTCTTCCACAATGAAAAGTGAGGGTGCCTTAAGATCAAAATCTAAAAATAAAAAAAAACACCTATCACTTTATGAATTACGGCGTAACTAGAGCATCTCCACCGCCTCCGGGTTCTGCACGATGTTAGCGAGTGTTTACACGTAACGTGCTTCAGTGATGTTATATTTAAAGAAAAATACGCATAATTTTATATTTGATAATATAGATTTCTATTCAGCAAATAGTTTGAAAACCTGGGCATACGAAAAGTTATAGAATAGGCAATGATAAAAAAGCGTTGATGATGTTCTTACTTTACATATTACATAAGTATATTACAAGAATATGCTCTGAACAAGTACACCGCATTTACACAGAAATAGAGAAATGAAGTTATTCTGAACTTGGCATTCTGTGAATAGATACATTAGTCGGCTTTGGTAGATTTATAAGTTATTGCCTCAAAAATTGCGGCATCACAGGGCACAAAGAGCAGAATCGAACAATGATAACTAATCGTATTGATCTGGAGTGGTTCTGCGATTCTGAACCAATCTAGATGAAAGGATTCGAATGAAATGTCTTCTTCACAAGAATTGAGAGTACTCAACGAATGACTGCTAAATAAAATGTGAGAGAAAAAGGATAAATCCAACATATTTGAGTGCAAGAATTGAGTTTTCTACAATAGTTACTGCAAACACAAAAAAGCAAGAGACACACAAATACACTTTCAGTAGATATTTGACTATGAATTAAACTGGAATCATAATCCAAATACAGAATTTTTGAAGATGAGGTTCTCTGCAAAAATCATACATTTCGGCTTTCATGTTTTGTACAGTTTTCCCGATGTGTAAAATTTAACAGTTTTGAAGAATGGGGAAAGTAAATATATTTTGTAGCTATTTCGACGTTCTCAAGAAAATTACATTTTTATAACTTGAAAAACAAGAGAATAGAGCAATATGGCGTTTATGTAATCTCATAGAGTGCATTTAGCATTGCCTCCACCAAAAATTTGATTTTCACAGTTAACTCTGAATTTTCGAAAATTGCAAAAGTTTGAATTTTTTTCGGCCTCTTCCTACAACCACAAAATTTGATTTAATTTATTTGGTCAAAAAACTAAGAAAACTGTATATGACGTCTCGAAGAGGTTATTTGCGCACGTTTTATGTTCCAGAATCACTTCCCAACATTCAACTATTAATACAATGGTTGAAAAACGAATAAAATATACAAAAGATATAATAAAATTTTAAAAAGCCCGAGATTAGCAACATTTTCAAAACTAGATCTTTCTCTCCGGAGTTATAGAAAAAATACTTGCAACGGTTAAAGAAATGCAGATGCAATTTTTCTGCATTGCTAACAAAATAGTAACTCACGCTCAGATCTACTCCTACCACTAAAAGCAAAAGAAGTGCTCAACAAAACGTGCGCATAGTGAAGCTACATTTACGTCCAGATGCAAAACAAGAGGCCATCTCAGCATTTGCTCAATGGATCAGGGAAACTGAACTAAAACCTGATCAAGATGGGGGTCATTGGCCCGGAAGCTGAAGTACATTACTTGTTACAGGCGTATCAAGTCTTTTTTTATTTGTACAATACAAATGTAAACAAATTGACTATATATCATTGTTTTGTTAAAATGAACATTATTTTTGTTCTTGACGGTCAGTATAATCTCTAATTGTATAGAAATAGCAGAAAAGATTTTACTTTTAACTTAAATTTGTATACTGACTTAAATTGTTTAATGTCACTTGGCAATGCGTTTTAAAGTAACGTACATGAATTGCATGTAGATTTGAATTGAATTGACGATATAGATTTTTCTTTCAAATATTTTTTTTCTAACATGAGTTCTTTTATTAAGATCATATACATTTTTTGAAAATTTTAGTAGTTTTCACGCAATATTGCGTACAACATGTGGAATTTTAAAAAATTATAAAAAGAAGATTTTCTTAAGTTCAATGTTCTATTCGTTAGTTTTTTTTCAAAAATTAAAAAAATGTAATATGATTGAATTGTCTCTCACTTCATTAATGTTCACATTAGGGGTGATTTGTTCACTTTATTATATTGACGAGTGCATTAATTCACATTAATGTCGCATAATGCAATAATGTCAGATAATGTTTCTCGAAAACTCAACAGTTTTATTTTATTTTATGTTGCATCAACTATTAAGGTTATTAACGACAGACACATTAACAATATATCATTATTATATACATTAATACATTGATATACTTAATTTGTGTACATTTTTTCTTAAATTTCATTGTACAAATTAATGCCCTTCAAAAAATTAAGAAACCGACTGCATTGTTCTTTGTCCTTTAGCACTCTTGTCATGTCGTTATTGACACTATGTCTCGTCCGGTCAGCCACATTTTGTAGGAAAACTGTCACAATATTCCGCATTTTCTGAAATGCTGAAACGTTTTTTCCCCATAAATGGCTTCAAATTTGTTCTTCAAACTTTTCGAACGGATAGTGCTTATTGCATTGTTTAAAATGACGTAGAATTAATTTTGCTGTATTGTCTTGTTTTTTTAAAGTGATACAAATGTACTTTTTTGAAAGGTTTCTCACACCGTTGTATGCATATTTTCAGCAATTTTTAAACACTACTGTATTTGCGATTTAAGGTTCTTCAAGTGACTTTGAATGAAGTTTATCGAAAACTCGAATTTTTTAAAAAAAGAAATTTTGAATTGGGGATTTAGAGTAGTTCTTGAACGCCATTTTCGTAAAACCGGCTCCAATTTTTTGAAGAAAATTGCCCTATAGGACTTTAGTTCTTGAATATTCTTAAAGTAGTATTTCCGTTCTACTAATAGGAAACCGAAAAAAATTTAAAATATCAAAAAATACACTTTGATCAGAAAAATTATATTTAAGCAGAGACAGATAGCAGCTGGCAAGAGTATGTGGCAAGTCCGAATAGCTAGCCGAGACCAAAGGAAAAACCACTAGGTGAATATATGGTCGTATATAGTCATGTAATTCGTCCATATTCATGTAATTACACGCGCGTATGTTGCATATTTCGTTAAAATAGAAAATTATCTCTAAAACGGTTCATCTTTTCAAAAAAATTCGTTTGTGTTCGTTTATTGATTAGAAAGAGCTAATAAATAAAAATAAAGTGATATTTTACTATGAAAAGACATTGACGTTACGCTATTGTGTTTTTATTTTCTACGAATGATAAAATATTTCTGCAAATGTAAGATATTTCTTGATATCATATTTTTTAACCAGGCAGAAAAAATAAAATAAGACGTAAAACGTACTTTACTAAGTTGAGTATTTACTTCAACTAATTCTCCCGAAAAGTAATGTAGATTACACAATATTTGCACAAAAATGTATCTTTTCATTCCAAACATGCTTCTCCTGAAAGTTTATCATGTAACATTTATAAGGAAAATAAATATTGTTAATTTTAATTGCATGTTTATGTGCTTATTTCACATTTTTTAGATCATAAATGTTTATTTCCTATTCCCTATTCAAGAGTTTTAGGGCATAAAAATCATCTTAGTGATGATGAATTTCAAATACATTGAGCGGAAAACGAACATACGCCAAAGGCTTAAATTAACAAAATATATGTGCAAGATAGATAACATAAGTCATTGTTTTACGGGATTGCACTATATATCTCTCATATTTTAAAAATATGAAAGAGAAAACATGGTAATTCTCAGTCACTGCAAAGATAACAATTGCGGTTACCGAACAGTCTCCTTTATTTCACTTTTAATCTGTTGACCTGCAACATCAAGTTTATATTTCTAGCTATATTTACCGCACTTTCGGGAAACTCAATTCTCAAATACCCAAAAAGAAAATATGGAGAAATGTTTTGTATTTGGACGATCGAAAATAGATCTATATCTGCCCGATGCTCGAGGAGACAAGAATTTAATATCGATGAGGTCAAGTGGATGCGAACAATGTGTGGCGGGCATACCAGAAGCACCAATAACGCATGACAAGAATGTAGGTTGCCAGAACGCGAAGAGTACAGATGCCAACATAAGAAAATTGAGGTCATATGATGGTATGAAAAGAATAAACCAGAGACAAAAGGCATGCAAGAATACATTAGAACATATAGTATCAAATCAATCAAAATATTACAGAGCAGGTCGATAATATTCTTACATTATATTTAATACTTCATCTATTTTTTTAAATATTTTAGCAACAAGCACTTTAAAGTAAATAGTCTACTACTGCGAAGAATTTATTAATAATGAATGTATGGATGAATGTATTCCCAATTTAGGGTCGGTTTCATTCTACTTTTGCCAACTATCGGCGTTACCACGCCTTGATCGTGTTTTGATTTATTATCTACGCTTGGGAGTAAGTGAAGTGAGTACCCCTTGAGTCTTTGTCGTTTCGGCTGTAAACATAGACGATAGCGCGCTTCTGTAAACAATATTCTCAACTTGGTCGATAAATAGTTCTTAGTTGTACTCAGAAGTGGCTCTTGATAGTTCTGCGCCACTTCGAGTTGATATTGAGAAGTAAGGTCAAGGATTCAAATAAGATCAATTTAATTTTAAATGTGATATTTTTTTTCATTTCTTGACATAGAGTAAAGCAGCAATGTCTCTGAAGTACAGTGAATTTTGCTACATTAGCACCTCATTAGTCACACAAAATACTCGATTTAGAGAGTATGTTAGTAGGATTATTTTTGCCAAAAATATGGCTAAAATATGCCAAAAATATGGCCTAGGCCTTGTATGTATTTTTTATTAGATTGCAAAGTAATGATAGGTTTTTGTTTTAGCTTCTCAGTAAAAATGTGTCGGAATATTTTTAATGAAACAATAATATTGACTATTATGTCATTTTTCAATTCATTAAGTTTTTCTAATTGTAATTCAAAACGGACAATTGTGTTTGTTCAGTTGAACATTGTAGTAATCACTTTTTATTTATTAATCGTGTAATTAATATTGCCTCTCGTACGGCTCATAAACTGCGTGCTAGCTTTCTGTGAGATGATCCCGAGGTCGATTCCCGGCGGGGACAAAAAAGAAGCTGAAGCTTTCTGATATAATTCGCCTCATTTTCTGTAGTTGTGTGAGGAAAGAAAGCTAGACTCAAAGCTGGACTCCCAATATTTACTTGTTTTTATTTTTAATTTTTTTTAATAAGATTGTGGTGCTCTCTCACAGTTTATTTGTTTTTCGTTTTGAAGTACTTTGTTAATAAATAATACAAAAAAATTAAAAAGTCCTTCTGAGTGTTGCATATATATCATTTTCCCCAATAAATGAATTGTCATGAATAATTACAAGATGACCAATGATGTAGATCCCTCCCTTTGTCCAGTGGATGTAAAAAGGATCGGCTGTCTCGTCGACTGCCTTCGTGACGCCAGAACGCTCGGCGGCACCCTGCCCGCGCCGCCCACACGCCCCCCTCACCACCCTTCGCCGCAGTCCACCGACACGCGGCGATGAAATCGCTTTTCCGACGGCACCACACGGTCGGCCGAGCCACGGCGTAAGGCAGGGGTGGCCAACGTATTTGTATATAAGATCTACTTTTATCTTAAAAGTGTATCGCGATCAACTTGCAACCATTGGCGTAGTCTAAGGGGGAAGAAGGGGTGTGAAATGCATAATATGTTTATACACTGTGTTTCACTATAAAGCGCATTCCAGCGAGGTATTGGTAGATAAGTAAAATGTATGTTCAAAACTATTTTTTTATTTTTTAAATCATCCAGCCCAGACATTGCAAGCGATCAACGATCGACAGAAATTGACCTCGCGTTCGACTGGTGGATCGCGATCGACTTGTTGGCCACCCCTGGAGTAAGGCGTGGCGTAAGCCATGGCGTTCCTTACGCCAAGGGATCAGCAAAAAACAATTCTTCGTTTGTTCTTCTGAACTCTGAACGAGATTTGCAAGTCGCACAGCCGTTGAAAACGATTCGAGAAGGACGGATTTACGAACGAGCAACTTTTCCACGCCCATAATTTCTTCCATAATTTTCGAATGTTTGAAATGAATGAATGTTTGTTTGAAATGTTCGAATGAATGAAATTTTCTTCGTTGTGTTTGCCGTAATTAATGCAAGTTTTTAAGAAGTATGTATTACGCATGAAATAATGTCCTTAAAAGTGTTCCAAAGCGAGGAAAATATTTTTTCTCTTTCTTCACAAATAAAAACAAGCAAATACTTAGAGAGAAATAATGGTACTTTAGGAATCATTGTAATTTACGTAACCATGTACACTTACAAAATCCTGTTTTTACTATTTCACCTCAGATAAACAATTCCAGTGCAATGTAGAAGAACGTACCACTGATATTTAGTGCTCCATGATAACAGTGTCTGAATGCAGAACCTACAGATGCTTCTACCTACATATGTGTATACTAACACGATATATCATACTGATAAGAAAACAGGGCACAGTGTGCAAACGTTGTAAAGTCATAACAGTGATTTGTACTACTGATAGTCATTGATTTTAGACACATATAATTCATAACGTATTGATCTCATTTATATATGCCCTTCATCAACCTGTTTTGAAATCTAGGAAACTATCAAATAAAGATGATAAATCTTCAAGTAAATATCAAGTGTAACAGAGTGCTCAGATTCCGGAATTATGAACTAATTAATTCGTGAGGTCTCACATATTCAGCAGGAAGTGACTCTTGTCTTCAAATTTAATTTCAGTGTGTTTCTTCTAAATTTCGCAAATTATTACCAATTTTACACAAGATTTCACTATTTCGTTTCACCATCGCACAAAAAGCTTTAGACAAAATTGAATCTTGCACTTTGAACGTAGCTGAGAACACAAAAAACACTTCAAAACTGAGATAAAATGAAACGTCCAAGGTCAGTGATATTTTCAGTGCCTAGCCTACATAATGTAGCAACGAAACATGTTTATCGCCTATCACTAGCTACGTGTAGTATTGACACCTTGTCAACTCGTATAATCCTTTTTAGCACCCTAACTCTGAAAACAAAAACAGATATAATTGTTGAAAAGAGGTTAATACTGACTCCACTTCATTTACAAACTCAAAGTTCAATAATACTATCTAATTCGATGACACAATTTAACTAGTAGTTCTACAGAAGTTAAAAGACATCAAGCATGAGACGTGGAGAAGAATGTTGACTAGGCATAAAGGTTAAGGAGGCGTCAAACAAGACGATGTAACAAGAGCGACAGTTGGATACTGATGGTACGGTAAGAGAAAGGGATAAGGAAGTACATGTGAATGGAACGAGTCCCACGTATGGACGTAGTGGAGGTCCCGAAATGGAAAGGTAGAGTCAACAGAAGGGGAAGGATCTTCACAGGTCAAAGGGCAGTCCGACAGTGTGAAGGGCGTCCAGCTTCCGATTTCACAGACGACGCGGCGCGTTTCTTCTCACATCTCTCACCACCCTTCTCCGCCCGCCCGCCCACCCCTCCTCGAGCATGTCCGCCTCTCCTTCCCCGGATCTCGCACCCCCCTCACCCACCCTCCTCCTCGGCCGTCATCCCTCTCACCCATCTGCGGGCCTCTTGCCGACTCCATTCACCCACCCTCACCCTCCCGCCTCCCATCCACCCGCCTCCCCATCCGCCAGCGTAACAGCCGCCGTCCATCCGCTCCCTTTATGAGTGGAAAGTCGATTCCTTTCGACGCCTCCCAGGAGCTGCGCCTTCCGCTCATTGGACCCGGCTCCTCCTCCCGCTCGCTCCGCTCTGCTCCGCTCCGCTGGCCGCACCCGACGTGACGCGCCCGCCGCGTCGGGTCTTGGGTTACTGGCCGGGCGCGGAGAAGATGAGACTTCGCTGATCTCCGCCTTGTGATCATTCCGCCCCGAATCCACGCGTCATGTGATACGAAGAACTTCGTAAAAATGTCTTAAGAGTATTAGGTGATTTTTCTCTGGCGTAACAGTATCTATAAATGGAGAGAAATACCAGACGAATGCTGTCCAAGGATATTAACATTGATACATTAGAGCATCAGATACACTGTAATTTAATAAATAACTAGTGGCCTAAAGTAGCAAAAACGCTGCCGAACAAAACCACACAAATTTCTTCCAAAAAGTATCGCGCTCTCTGTACAAGAGTAACAAATAAAAACTCTTCTGTTGCACTGCAATAAATTAAATATTGTCACAAAAACTGTATTTACGAATACTGCAACAACATTGTATAGAATGTACTCGTACATAGTATGATAGTTCTTTACCTACCAAGAATGTAAAAATAGTTGTTCTGTTACGCAACACATGGCTAGCAAATATTTAATGATACTCAACCTCTTCTTTGAAAGTTTGTCCTGAGTATAATAATTCAGACTACACGCGCAGTACGAGAATAGGTTGAAAAAATACAATCAAATATTTGCATTTTTCGGTCAAAATAGAAACTGTTTAATTGTTTTTGCATTTTTTCGACCTCCTGCGTATCTATCAAAACTATAAGCACCTCTCGTATGGTCAGAGGGTGTTCAACGATCATGCCAATATTATATTATTATTAATGTTATTATTATTGTTATTATTATTGTTATTTTTGTTATTATTGTAATTATTATTTTCTGGCACCAATATATGCGCCATTGTCATCACTCCATTAATTTAAAATTCACTCTACTGACTAAAAATAACTATTATTTACTCCAGACTTGTTCTTGTGCTCGGGGATGCGCGTAGGTACCTGAGTAGAACTCTTAACTTCATGCAAATTCCTTCATTGAGATGGGGTTAAAGTTGTCTCTTCAAAGCTCAAGCTCATTAAAACATTGAAAGAATTACTCGGTCAGAAAATGACAGACAATCTGCCGTTTGGGGACCTGGTCCTTTTACAATAACATATTATGAAATCAAATAACAGAAATTATAAAATTAATCTCAACTAATGGCATCACCTCCAAAGATATTGAAACACAAATTAAATAAAAATGTAGAAAATCATTGGGTCGGATGTAGCCGAGATATAATATTGAGAGCCTTCAGAATGATTCCAAATCATTTTTGTACAAATTCATATGGCAGAAACTTGAAAGTACATCCCAATAGGAAATGCTGAAGTGAAATCCAATTTTTTAGAAAAATACTCTTACGAAGCAGCGAAGGAAAGTTTGCGAGAAAAAGGAAAATGTTGATATAAAACTTGTGGTGAACAGAAAATATAAAGAAGTTTTAGAAAAGTTTTAGAAAAGTTTTAGAAAAGAAACAGTAATATTTGATAGTGGCTTTCAACAAAGGATTTACAAGAGGGAAGTTAATATATCACAATAAATTATATAATTGTCACCATTCGAACAAATTTAATTATTAAAATAAATGATTTGATCACGAAAAAAATGAGAAAGTAAAAGTGGTATTTTGGGAACAAAAGTATGACAGATTAAACAAGTGCATTTGTAGCACCAAATCCTGAGAGGCATGGAAAATGTTACATTTCATAAAATTGAATTTTACCCAAGAAAAGCATTTAGTAGACACCTATTATCATTGAAAAATGGCAAAAATACTATAAAAACCTTTTGACGGAAAATAGTACTAAATTTCAGATAATAAATTATGAACCATTGCAGGTAAATTTGTTTGCACCACAGGTGACTAAAGAGGTAAAAATGTTTTAAGAAATATAAAATGTAATAAAGCACTGGAGTCTGGAGATCCATAGAGCTTGTTAAATGTTATCTTATTGTAGCTTTGTAATTAATGACAGAAATGACATTTTAAAAAGACATAAAATGCCAGAAATATGGAAATTAGTCTATATAAATTAAATTTACAAAAAAGAGACTGTAAAAAGATTGTCATCACAATAGAAGGATAAAACTGATTTCATCTTTGGACTGTATGGACTTGAGATAAAGAATAGAATTGAACAGCAAATGTCAGACTGAGAAGAGCAAATTGATTTTAGGGCAGGAGGTTCTTGTATTGACAGTCTTTTCTGTCTCAAACAACTGATGAAAAAAACAATTGAGCAAGGAAGATAACTACACATAACATTCAAAGTTCTGAAAAAGGCTTATAATAATGTAGCAGAAAGAGACGTTTGGGGGAAATGGAAGAGCTAGGAATATCAACCACTTACATAAATGCAGCCAAACAACTTTATTATGATAACAGAAGTCAAGTAAAAGTGAGAAAATGTCTATTAATTTCAACAAGTTAATTTATATCTTCATAAATAAGATCTCTAAATAAAGAGAACTTCACGGAGACGGGCGATTTGCACTTTTACATTGAAAATATGAAGGATTTGTTGAATAAATGAATCAAAATATTCATGTCCAAAGCATCAGGCAATACTCGGGCAGCATTATTAAAATCTATTTAGTTGAATAATTCCTAGACGAAGCGTTCTTGGGCATTCATGTTTTTGAAGCCGAAGGACACACAGTAACTCTCCACGCGCCGAAATCTGGAGAACGAGAGCTTCTTGAACATTCTATTATATTTTGCTGGTCCGGCGCTTCTCGATACTACCCCACCTGTTCAGAGACGTGCTTCCAGTATACGCGAAATTAAACTACTTACTTGATCTTCTAGGCGATTAAATTGTACGGGTGTCAGTTCAGTAACAACGTTAAATAATGTTCCAAAGAGTAGGGTTATCCTTGTTCTATCCTGTATTTTTGCATGAACAACTTTAAGTTGCTTTCTAGAGAATAAAAAAGCTTTTCTATAATATTTTTGTGACTTGATAGTTTGGAAAGCGAATGGCTAATTGTCAAGGAAGATTGTATAATTACTTTAAATGTTTTTAAGGAAGTGTTGTGAATTGTTCCAAGAACATGTCTACGTATAATACTGAATAAACCTTTATTCAAAATTTGTTTCAAACATCAATAATTTTAAATCCTGTAAGTACATTGAATGTTACCTTTTTTAATTTTTAAAAAAAAAATATATATGTCGTTAACAAATTCTCCTCTTAATATGGAAAAAGAAAGATAGGGAAAACGATGGAAAAAAGCATGCAAGACTTCTCGCAAGGGTACGCTTGTGGCCACATATTTCAATAACGGCAAAGGAACCGTATATAGATCCTTCAAAGAGAGTACATTATTCTGAGGAATAGAAATCTGGACATTAAGAAAATGAAAAAAATGAGAGACAAACTTCAACCAACATAAATGATGTTCTGGCGAGTATGTAAATTTTCTCTGATAGACAAAGTAAGAAATGGAAATAAGAAAGAAAATGAAAGTGCAAACAATCCTGAATGCGACGATCGAAATGAAACAAAAAAATTGAATGGGCATACGAGAAGGTTAAAATCAAATAGACTTCCACAAAAACTAAATGGGAATGGTTATCCAATCAAAGAACAGACTGTAAGGGGAAGACCGAGGGCACAGAGAAAGAGAATAACTGAAACCATGAAAAAAGAGAAATGTAGGAAACAGACGTGTGAGATAAAGAGGCATGGTAATTGGCATGGAAAAGGAATCATGGAAATGCGGAAAGCGGTCTAGGATGTAAAAAATCAAATAGATACATAGGTAAATAGAAAGGTAGGTAGATATATAGATCGAAAGATATGTGAATACAAATACTATGTGGTCTACAATTTCACTTACTTATAGTTTACCACGAGAGTATGTCACACCCCATGGGTGGGCATCTGAGCAATGGCCCTTGACCTCACCCTGGAATGCAAGTACACCATCGCGTTCACCAGTAATGGTTTACGGAACGCGATGCTCAAACCTTAAAACGTTGTTCTCTAATCTTCCCATAGCCAGGGGTGCATTTCGCCAGCTCGAGACTACCAAATTTCTAGATTAGTACCAGAGCTGTTAACGTCACTTTCTGTGTTCGGGACCTACTCCACCCTCCACATTAATTTGGACACTATTCGGTCGAAGCCAAGAACCCATTGTCTACTCAGTGAGGTCTCTTTTGCTAACGATACGTATACCACTGGGAATCTGAGCACCCGGGAGGAGATTCTAATTCCTCGCCAGGGAATCTCTATGCGGAGCCACAACCCAAAGTCATGGCTCCAACCCCATCAACGGGATGGAAGGTAGGTAGATATTACCTGTTCAAATCGCAAATATACGTGCTATAATTCACATCCTAGTCCGGAAATCAGTTTTGCAATGTGAAAGTTCTCACGAAATTTATGTAAGAGTTCTGCTAGACGCCATGAATAATAATAATAATAATAATAATAATAATAATAATAATAATAATAATAATAATAATAATAATATTAATAGAAGATATGCGCTTTTGGTTTCTTTGTACTGGATGTACATCATTTCTGTGAGTGGTTGAACATCATCTTCAACAATGTACTCGTATTTTTATGAAAAGAATTAACGGTTAGGAGGTTTTTAAAATTTTTAATTTTTCTTCTAAGTTGTAACATAAAATTGTTATTTCCACGCATTCCTCTCTTGTAGAATATGTTTTCCTTTGCGAAGTCATCCTTCCGCTGGTGACGTATTTCCTTATTTCAGAACTTTTCTTTTATTGTATTTCCTGCCCGTTCGACCCTTCAGGTCCTTCGTCGGTTATTGTTTACAAATATACATTACTCGAGGATATAACAGTCTCCTTCAGTTACACAAGGGCACAAGTACACCTTCATGTTTTAATCTATATACATCTAATACTATCTTTATCCTATTTACATTTAACACAAAAATATAACATTGAGCAAAATACCACATTTGTGAATAATAGATATATACAGTTATTACAATATCATGTAATGTTTATAACCTTATCACCAGCAATTCGTGGCTGTTTTATTAATTATCCCTACAAAAGGACTATATAAATTACAAGTAGAAATATTCCTATCCAATAAAATAAACGTCTGTACGCATGCATACATTGTCGGGATGAGTATGATCATTGGACAAAGAATTAATTTCCAAGGCTCTTAATGAATAAGAACTGGCACAAGAAGAAATGCAAAAGGATGCTATTAAGAGATATTGAAAAAATACGTCACTCAACTGCCGAACAATAAATATATTTTTTTATCAAAAGCAGGGGATGTTACTTACACATCTGCTGAAATGCAGCTGAGATCACCCACCTGCAAGAAAAAATGCATAATAATATCAATAATAATAATAATAATAATAATAATAATAATAATAATAATAATAAATCGATCATTTTGTCTCAGCTTGTCCAATCCTAGCAAAGACCGAATACTTGAAAAGACACGACAGGGTGTGTAGCTACCTCCACTGGCAGATCTGTACCGCCCTCGAAGTTCCGAACACATGCCCCAAGTGGTACGAACATTCACCGAAACCGGTGACGTCTGTTGGATTGTGTACGATATTGTACGACCAACAAATTCAAACTGATCGCACGATAGCAGCAAACAAACCGGATATAGTCATCCGGTATTTGGAGAACAAATCGTGTTTACTTGTGGATGTTGCTGTACCTTGCGATCAAAACGTCGTTACCAAGGAGGCAGAGAAACGTCTTAAATACAAGAGTTTGGAAATCGAGATCAGCCGAATGTGGGGCGTAAAAGCACAGGTCGTACCGATAGTTATCGGAGCTCTGGGATTTGTTCCGCAAAATTTGTGTAAGAACTTGTCTAAACTCCCAAGTAATCCAAAAGACTGGGAAGTGCAAGAAATAGCTTTATTTGGAACAGCCCACATTTTGCGAAAAGTATTGTAGAGGCACCGACAGTCCCTAGATCTGCTCCTTAGGTAGCTGGTTGCAACCTGGAGTAGATTTTATATTCAGCCGACACATAACATCTTAAGTCGTGATTTAGAGGTATAATAATAATAATAATAATAATAATAATAATAATAATATAGCCAATATAGAAAATTGCATCAAAAGGCCTGCAAGAGATATACCAAGCGGAGACGAATCCACTGACAAAATCCAATACCAAAACCGAATCCCAAAAACTACTGATCGAACAATCAAGCAATTTGTTACTTAAGTATATGCCCATCGAATATGCCTAAGCTTTTCGTACGAATTTCCCATTATATATGTTATTCAATTGTGAAAAATACGTTTGCTAAAGACTCGCAGTTCCGAGAAAACCGCATCCGCCAGACCGCCCCCATTGCCCATTCTCAGAATCGCAAATGATAAACCTAAACTCTGCGCAGTAATTCACTTACTTGAAAGTTAACAACATAAAGCAAACTGTATTTTCTAATACCCAATATCTAACATTTTTATATGATTTGTTTAACTAGCAAATTAAGTTATGATCTTGTCGTAATATTTCTAAGCACCCTGATTGACCGCGGCACAAACTGATGCTAGCGAGCACTTCACGGGATTCCCAAGTCTCCTGCGCGGCAGTGGAGCTCTGGTTCTGGTCGCGAGAGGCTCACTAATCTTCATATTGCAACATACACTATGTGATCAAAAGTATCCGGACACGGAGGTGGTGGTGTTATAGTGTGGTCGTGTTTGCATGGAGAGGACTTGCACCCCTTGTTGTTTTGCGTGGCACTATCACGGCACAGGCTTACGTTGATCTTTTAAACTCCTTCTTGCTTCCCACCGTTGAAGAGCAATTCGGTGATGGCGATTGCATCTTTCAACACGATCGAGCACCTGTTCATACTGCACGACCTGTAGCGGAGTGGTTACACGACAATAACATCCCTGTAACGGACTGGCCTGCACAGAGTCCTGACTTGAATCCTATCGAGCACCTGGGATGTTTTGAAACGCCGACATCGTCCAAAGACTCACCAACCAACATCGATACCTCTCCTCAATGCAGCACTCCGTGAAGAAAGGGCTGCCATTTCCCAAGAAATCTTCCAGCACCTGATTGAAATTATGCCTTTCGAGATTGGAAACTGTCATCAAGGCTGAAGGTGGGCCAACACCCTATTGAATTCCAGCATTACCAGGTGGAGGGCGCTACGAACTGGTAAGTCATTTTCAGCCACGTGTCCGGATACTTTTGATCACTTAGTGTACTACATATACGCACGTGCAAGATTGTTCTAATATTTTTTTCATAGTTCAGTGAATCATACGATGAACTAATCAGTGCAATCAACTATTGTGTTTGGAAACGTTAAAGTTTAAAGTGAACAGTTGTGCGAGTAAAAGACAGAATTTGTTCTTGACCTGTTGCGCAATACCGAGTTTCTTATCACTGCCTACAACAGTGACTTTTTGTACATTCATGTTGTAAATGCATATTTTTGCACAACACAGAACGTCGTTCTTCATGTGCAATAGTGTCATGTTCCTGCTTATGACAATAACTTTTCATAAATTTATGTTCAATTGAATAATTCTGCATACAATGCAGAACTTTGTTCTTCATGTGTTGCGCAATACAGTGTTATGTTCTTGTTTACATCAGTGACTCTTCATACATTCATGTTTAACTGAATAACTGTGCGTACAACGCAGAACTTCGTTCTTCATGTTAGGCGCGTCAATGTTAGGCTGTGTCATATTTTTTCTCGTAACGGTGGCTTCTTACATTTTTAATGGAGCCTCTATTTCACTGCAGGCCAGTTATTTGTTACCAGAATAGTTAAGCAAACTATGTATCATGGCAGTGGTATGTTTATCAAATTCACCACGAGACTGCTGCTCACATTATGTGTCATCACAACTCTCACGGCTGCGAGGCGACCGCCCCATGTGCCAGCTTCCCCCTCTCTCACCCCGCTGAGTGACCTTCAATCCGGCGTTCACAAAGGACTCAGCTGCTGACCATGTCGTTCTACTAATGCAAAGGCGTTTGTAAAGGATAAGAGTAACAATCACTTATGATTACGACAGCCTCACTGTCAACCAGAATCTAATTTTATTTGTATTCCTAATTTTTTGCATATGCTACACCTTCAATCTGGATTTTTGGTGATTTAAAGTTAACATTTACATGATATCTGTTCTTCCTCTCTCCTCTTCCTCTCTCCTTGCTCCGTCTCTCCCTCGCTCTTCTTCTCTCCCTCTCTCTCATTCACATTTCGTTGCAGATTCTGCATATCTCTGTGCAGATGGGTTACCAGCGCCGGACCAGCAAAAATTCAATAGAATGTTCAAGATGTTTCTCTTTTTCCTTCCCTTTCCCTTTCTCCCCGCCTCTCTCTGTCCCTGTCTCTCTCTCAGTCTGTCGCTTTTATGCCCCTCTAATTCACATTCACTTGCTGATTCTGCAAGTTTCCGAGGAGGTGGAAAATATCGAGAAGCGTCGGACCAGCAAAAATGCAATAGAATGTTCAAGAAGATCTCATCTTGTAGATTACGGCGTGAAAAACGTTTCTTTGAGGTCCTTTGGACTCAAAATTATAGTTTTTAACACGCTTTGTTTAGGAGTTATTTAACGACATGAATATCAAGTTTTTTATTCTCCAGCGTCACGTTGCGCAATTTTTTCGATATTTTGTTAATTATTCTGCTATTCGAAGTGCAGATGAATTCAACAAAACAGACATAATTAAAATTGGTCCAACCGTTCTTGAGTTATAAAAGGTGTAACTAACACAATTGTGTTTTATACACACATACACACACACACACACACACACACACACACACACATATATATATATATATATATATATATATATATATATATATTGACCGTATGGTCAAAACCGTATGGTCGTATGACCGTATGACCGTATGGTCGATATATATATTTGACCGTATGGTCAAAACACCATCATTACGCAAATAACGACATTCGAAATTGGCGCGTGGACAACGAATCGATCGCGGGATAAATCAACCGGGTCGGTGAACGAACGCACTGAACGAGGGATTCGATCGAATGGCGTCGAGCGGAAGGTCAGTTGGGGAGAGAACGGTTGTGAGGCAAGGACAGGGAGATGGGACGAAAAGTGGATGCGGAGACGATATGATAGAAATCGGCGGTGATCGAAGCAAGGTGGACAATAGGAATGAGAAGTATTACGAGTTAGATGAGGAAAGTGTCTGATGATTATCATAAGTGTATTCGGAGAAACATAATAACAGAAATTGATGAGGGAAGTGCAAAACTGTGTGGACACGTGGATGATACTGCGATCGTGGAATGGTGAAGTGAGAATTAGAACATTGATGGTGATAATAACGATTTCGGAGGGTCTAGTGGGACGGAAGAAATACGAAGAAAGAATAATTTGACACGAAAAGGGATTAAGGCAATCGAGGAGAGAAAGCACTCATCTAGTAATCACCAACCAGTCGGTGCAGTCGCGCGGGTGCGGTACAGTATTGTGAAGTTCTACGAGCAGAAACCGCAATTCCAATATTTGGAAAAAGGAGTTGGCGGCGAAACAGCGCCGGCGTGGGGTTACGGACCGTTGGTGAACACGTGTGGCGGACGCAGAGCGACGGCGGATGCCAAGGTCATCTTACGGCAGCGGGCATCGGAAAACGAGACGCCGCGAGCGGCATCAAGCGGAAGGCAGCAACACTGGAGTACATCAGATAAGTTAACGAGAGTTACAAGTAAATATTGGGTGGGGTCGGATGTGGTGTCCGCAGATTCAGGATGCTCATTAGAGTAATATAAGGAAAATTAACATTGTCTGTGATGAGAGTGTACGATATGTGGTTACAGAGAGAGGGAATTAGATAAAAGGTAGTAAGGAATGTGTAACAATGAGAAACAATTAGATAAATGTAATGTAATCAGTTAATTAGCTATTAATTGATGATCAGTAATCATTCCAGTGTAATGTCAATTGTGTCATTCTTAATAAATCCTGTTTTGTGTTACTAATAGATCAATCAAATTCAGACATGCTGACCAATAGTATCCCCCTGAAGGAATTCCTTGACCCTAATAAACAACAAAAATTTTATGATATGTGTATCCCTGACAACCTATAAAGGTAAGTACGATCACTATATATATATATATATATAATATATATATATATATATATATATATATATATACGTCTTTCATTTGTGACAATGGCAGCTCCTGAAATACTATTTTCAGGAACGCGAGACTGGTGACTCGTATATCAATTAATCAATCACCAGTGGTCCTCCAACATAATTAGCAATCGAAGGATGTGAGACGCTGTGTACAATGACCCCGCCTTAGATAATTTATAGTCCGTTAATCACAATAGGTTAGATTATGTGAAGGGAAAATAGAAACATGAGAACATAACATACGAAAGAGTGGGACAAGTGCGAAAGGAAAAGTGAAGACCATAATTTGTAATATTGTCAAAAAAAATTGGAAAATAGGGTATAATGGTTGTAGTGTTTGAAAACATATATTTGAAAGGAAACAAAAATAAAATAAATACAAGTCGTAGGTAGGGGTTGGGCAAGAAAGAAAGAGTTTAATAGTAATAGAATAAACATTAGAATAAAGATTAAATATAACGAAGGTGAAAGAAGAAATCGCAGATGTGGATAGTTGTTCGAAGAAGGGAGAAGTACAAGGTGTAGACAAATAGAGTACGGCAAAAGAGAAGTAATTACAAGGTACTACATAAGATCACGAGGGATTGTTCAAGTAAGTGTTGGAGATGAAGTAACAGGTTAATAAACTAGTGGTGCTGAAACAGCAGTACTTTCTCATCATTAGTAATTGTTATATAATACTATTTATATCACAATTTCTCTCCGTATTAACACACCTCAGTCATTATTTTTTGTAAAACTCATTTGAAATTTTAAAACATTTGGTGCAAATATTAAATAGTTTCAAGCAAAGATTTTTTAATTCAAAACTTGAAATGGAAAATCATGAGAAATAAAAATATATTTCTAGCATTGAATTGATTGTTCAACCCTCTGATGCAATCGTGAATTTACCTACTCCATTACATAAGGTGGGGTCGGATAGATCCCCAGACTTGTAAATTAAAGCTAAGGGTTTCGTTTTATAATCTTATTTTGGAATTTAATCATTAATGGTTTTCACCATAGGATATCACCCTTTAATTACATTTTTGACGTTTAAAAGTACTTTATTCAAAAATTAAATAAAGATTGTTCCAATTAAGCAAACGCTATCTGTATGATGTTGATTCTGGAGTGAATTAAAAAACTTATTGTATTAGCAGAAAACTTACAAAACCTTTATTATTTTATAATTGTGCATATTTAAGTAGGTTTGAAAATTATTCGAAAGAATGTTGGAGATACTGGCATGATGCCACGAGCCGGTCCACTCCACTTATGTAAGATGTGTCCGCGCGTCTGACATGGAGGAGGAGGATGGAGGAACCACGAACGACCACTCTTATCTATTATCTCTCATACTACGGGATTCCCTTCTTCAATAGTAGAATCAGTTTTCTCTTCTTCAGTTTCCTTTCGAGAAAACGCAGGCGATTTTGAAGAATTTGCGCTGTCACGAGCGTCGTAGAGATTATGGTGCCACTGTCTGATACTTCATTTTCATTTGCAGTAGAGGCATATTTATCATAACATCTTATATTTCCAGTTTGCTAAGCAGTTTCCACGCCATTGTTGACACTGATAGTGTAAGATAAGTCCAAGCCAACAATGCGATGTGAAAGAATCAAACTCAAACGCAACTATGCCTAAGCGTACATATTCAAACAATACTGGATGCATACTAAACAAAAATCATGATATACAAATCGTTTTGAAGTAATACCACATTCTCCTAAACAAAAGGGAAGAAATACAAACTACAAAAATAATTACATATCAACAATGGAATCAATAGACGTGTAAGGTAAGTGTGTCCACACGATTGTAACTGTCTTCTTTTTGTAAAAAGGCTTCAAATCAGATATAAAAATAGTGAAAGTTAAAAAATATAATTTTTTTATAATAAGATTAATAAAAAATGTCCCGAATGCTCAGATCTCGGATAAAAAAATTGTAGAGGACACCAGAAACACACGTGCTCAGGTCACATTGACCCCACGTTTGCATCCGAGGGATAAGGTATGACGTTTATTCTCTAAAATATAGGTATTAGTAGCATGTAATAGTTATTATTAAACATTATAGTATTGTAATATTCTACAAATATATAAAAGTATTAGTTTATATTACCGCGAACAAAACACAGCAGTCATTATCACCTTACCAGAGCGATGTTATAACAATGGGTTACAACAATCGACAATGACCGCTCATCTATTCGTTTTCACATTTGACACAATTAAAGTAGGCAATTTAAAATTAAACAACATAAATATAATACAAATATAATAGATAATAATATAATGAAATAAGGAATAATATACAAATTCTAACTCACGTAGAATTCAACTGCGTAATTTGGAAGATGGCGACTGAAAGTTAGGAATCTTTATTTCATATATATTTCCAATAGGTTTGAAATAGTTTCTAAAAAATAATTTGCAAACGTATAACAAAAGCTTCAATGTAAGAAACGAACAAACAAATAATGATATAATAAAACAATGAATAATGTACATATTCTAACGTACACCAACATACATCATTCAAAACCTCGGAAATTACGATTAGGAAGCGAAGTATATTCAGAGCGGGTGACCAATTTTAACGCCCAATTACTTCACAAATACTCATATTGTCGAAAAATTTAACATGAACTTATTTAATGATCTGTTTTAAATGAAAACATTTCATTAAGAGAAAAATTTATCTTCTCAAATGTAGTTTTTGTAGTTGTAGGAAGAAGCCGAACGTTTTTAATTTTTTTTAATGTTTGCAAAATCAGGCAATTCAACGAACATGAGACCTGCGCCATATTCTTAAGCTTTCTTTATGCTATCTAATGTTCTAACTTAATCAAAGAATGTTTGTACTCTTCGTAAGAAAAAAATGGATTTGAAATAATAAAAATTGCCTGTTTGACACAAATGTCGCAAAAAATATGCATGTTTTTTAAAAATCGGACATGACTTTATTTGAAGTTTTTTTGAACACATTTCATTAAGAAAAAAATTGTATCTTAATAATTGTAGTTGTGGGAAGACGCAGAAAAAAATTGATTTTTTTCAATTCTAAAAAAATCAGAGTTTTCAACTAATATGAGACCTGCAGCTATTCTCTTAAACGTCATTCAGACTATCCAACAACAAAGTTTGCTTAGAAATTGCTGTCGCCATTTTTTTGAAAATTTTGAAATATCCCAGGGGCTTCATGTAAAGTATCCCTCAAAATTAAAATATCGGTTTCAAATTCAAGGGGCCTCGAGATCAGTAAGATCGATCGGTGAAGTATCAATTTTGGAGAAAATCGGCTCAACTGGTTTAGTCGCTAGTGTTGTTCACACACGGACATAGACGTTTTGCCTTCAATCGGCATTTCTGTATCAAGGCGCCATAAAACGTGAATTCTGGCTGCACCACGTGTTAGAGGATTTTTTTCTAAATTTAGTAGCTTGATTTCTTCTACACTTTTTGTTACCAGGGCCCAGTAATAAGAATTTTTCTGACGAAAATTGCCGTTTTTTTCGCGCAACATTACAAAACATTCTCTTCTTACGAAGTTCCTTCTCAAGCGGAGGAAAGTAAAAATGACTTATTAGAGATCAAGTCGATTTCAGACCAAACGAAGATAACATTTCCAGGGGCATTTCCAACGCCAATTTTATCAATATAAGTGATAATGTGATAATAATCCACCTACCATATTTAGAATTAGTGAGGGCTTTAACAGATTATGATAGAGCTTACCAGAGGATCGGGTATAGGCGAGATAGTTAATCTGATTATTTAGGAGAGGCGATAGTAAAGATTTTTCCCTGTTAATCCATAGCGGGAAATTACTTGTGCGTCCTCTATATATTTCTGAGGAATATTCATCTTCTCTTATATTCTGGTTGCCTCCCAAGGAGACTCATCCTGGCAACTGTCTCAGCCTTGGACCGTTTCTGAGGTGAGTAGCGCAAACCAGGTCGCTCCCTTGGTGCGCTCGCGCTTGTCTGGAGGTTCCGGAGTGGGGAAAGGAAATATCGAAGGAAGCAGCCTAGCGATCTCTCGATGGCTCCGGAAGGTCTAATTACATAAGGAACAGTCGGACGCGAAGCTTGAACATAAGGAATAGCCGAGTGCGAAGCTTGAACACAGCTGATATAAACGTTAAAGATACAGTCCTAAATTTGTCTAACATTAGGAATAGCCAGTTACTTCGCACTTATCTCACCGATTACTTCATTTTGTGCCAGACGGCGTAAATATTTGTACAACTGTATGAATAATTCGAACTTCATCCGTCCGATATTGCAATAGCCACAGCGCGTTTGACAAACTACGGTGATTGCCAGGGTACCATTCAAAATGTTTTGAAAATTGAAATTATACGTTGCCCAACTCAAATGTCGGATGTCAAATGTTGGATGGTATACTTGTATATTTCTGTTAGAGAATGGTCTAATTGTACTCTACATAAAGTAACATGATATAAACGCCATATTGCTCCATTATTTTCATTTTGCAAAAATGAGAAAATAGTTATTTTTTACTAGTTCATTGCTGTGTGTTTACGGACCTAAAACAAAACACGTAAAGGTTTACTTAATACCCTTGCGGGCCTTTCTGATTCTTTATGCCCTAGAGCCTTTTGAATACTTTATGGCCCGCTCTTACCAACACAACTCACAGAACATAGTTATGAATACGATTTTTTAAAGTTAAGACGTAAGAAAATACAATCAAATAAATGCCATAATGCTCAAACAAGTAAAACAAATCGTTATAAACCTTATTTTACTTAATTGATATGTAAATTGCAATTTTGGAATGCTCCCGTGAATTTGAAATTGCCATCAGCCAATCGCATTTTACTGCTACGTATCACCTTTTTAGGCCTAATTATATTCATCTTGAGTAGCAGTACTTAGTAGTAGTAATAAGATATTTAAGGTACATCGGCTAACATTCTCGAGATGTTATGTTTTGGTGTATATTCTAAATAACGTTTGACAAAAGATCCTAATAATCTAAAGTTCCGTTTCATCAGCGCATATTATACTGTTTACACTGTACGCACAATTTACACTGGTAAATTTCAAATACACCATAAACAGATTCATATATTTCTCAATATTTTAATGGAAACCACTGTCCGTAGCTTTATTAGCTTTTGAGAGAATTTCCGCAGGAACTTCACAATATTCTTTCATTTTGTACGAACAAATCAGTTCAATAACGTTCATGAAATAGTAATTAGATATAAATTCTGTTTTGTTTATCTGCCGTCATATTGACAAATGACTATTACAATGCGTCTTTTCACTTTCGGCGAGGGCCTATTGCCCGAGGGTTTGGAAGTGGTTTGTTTTTTCAAAAATTTAATTTTTTTGACTAGTCTCTCACGTCGTTAATATTTACATTAGCGACGATTAATTGATATTATTATATTTATGAGCATATATGCTTTAAATAATGTCCTATAACGTTTATTGAAAACTGAACCCTTTCCTTGAAAACCAACTTAAAATTCCGCATTTTCAGAAACATTTAAAACATCATTGTTTCATAAATGGCTGCAAATTGTTTCTTCAAACTTTTCGAACGGATAGTGATAATTGCACTGTTTAATATTACATTAAGTTCAATTTGAGGTATTTTTTTCCAAAAATCACACAAATGTAATTTTTTTCAGATCTCTCACACCGTTAATATGCACCTTTCCAGCAATGTGTAAACATCATTGTATTTATGGGAGTAAGTGCTTGAAACTTTTAATGAAGTTTTTCGAAAACTCAAAAACTGTCTGTGAAAAAGACCTTCAAATTTCGCATTTACAGTAGCGCTTAAATACCATTTTCTTAAAACCGGCTCCAAATTTTTCGAAGAAAAATGCCACTTAGATCGCTATTTTACTATTCTTTAATATTTATAAAATAATATTTCAGTTCTATAATTAAGAAAACGACAAATTAAGAAAATGTCAAAAAAATGTATTTTGGGCGGCGATAGATGGCAAGTGGTTGTGACAAGTTCGAAAAGCTAGCCGAGGCCAAACGAAATGGAAAACTAATAAGGGGAAGTATGTGCCATTCTGTAAATCCACTAGTCGAAAAGGCGATGATAGATCTTAATTCTGACGTGTGTGCGTCAGAATCGTTACAACTCAAAATAACGTTAAACACAGAGATTACGACCGAAAACTAGTGATCGTGTTGTTACGATGATCCCAATAAGTTTCAGTACAATAACACAGGGGGGGAGTAATATAATGAATGTACGATTCGTATGTTTCGTAGGATCATTAGCGTTTGTGTTTATCGACGTAGCCCACAGAACTATTAGAAACAATCATTACAACCACTACTGAGGGTAAGGCGGATAAAAATTGGCAGGAATAAATTTTGCATTTAATAACCCCTATACCTACTAATTCAAATACAGAAACGAAATAATTTAAGAAAATTGGCGTTATGATGACAAGAATTTCCTATCAAGTGGTCTTAAATAACGTCTCAATAATAATAATATTATTTATACATATCATAGGGTTTTTACGCAGAACGTTACATGGCGAAAAGGTTAGTTCCCAACTGGATCAAAGTTCAGATTATACAAAATGATAGTGTCCTATTAAATTCGGTATTCAATTAAAGATTTTATTTTCTACCATTTTTGTTGTTTGATTCGGTATTGAAAACTTGTACTGACAATTACAGGCAACGACACAGCCATCGTAACTTTCAATGCATGTAATCAGGGTTTGGGGCTTTACAAACTGTATGAGTAGTTGGGATTATGGAATTATGGAGATACCTTTGAAACCAATTCATTTTGATGATTAACGACCGTAAATTCTCAATATCTTACTCATATTATCAATATTATCTTCATAGATAGGAATTAAATAAATTCCTTGAATTATAATTCCCTAGAGTATTATAATAGAAGTTTGAACTTTACATTTCAAGAGAATGTCGCAGTAGATTATGTTAATCACAAACTCATGATCCGAAAGTCAAAGTTTTATTTGAATATAAAAACGAAATAATCATACAAATCCTAATTGCATTTTACATCACTGCTTATACATTTCTTCTCAATAGCAAACATGCGTATTAACATATTTTTTTCTGAAATTGAAAAACAAAACCAAATCCTAAAATGAAACAAAATATTGACTTTGATTTTACACATTAGACAGTACAGGGAAACCCCTACTGGAGTAAAAAAAATACAAGAAACACATATATCAGTGCTGAATTCATATTTTCGTCAGCTATTTGTTCGTTCTCCAAAACATTCTTCTAATTACCTGTTTCGTTTAACAGAATATTTCAAGTGTAATAACATTAGTCTCTTCATTCATGGAATACATTGACACTGATTTATTAAAATATTAAATATTGTAAATATTAAAAGTATCAATAAATTATATTTATCGATTGTTTGTTGTCATTTGTTGAGAAAGAAATTAGCTATTTCGTTAATTTCATACTAAAAAACAAATTAAACCCAGAAAATGTCAATGATTTGAACCAATTGTGCGCAATGTTACAGGAAAATAAAATTTCCAAAAAATGGCTATACAAATATTTATTAAACTAACACTTCAATTCCGTTGTTTCCAGGCGAGAACGGGACACGATCTTGGTGAACGAAGAACGTACATGCCAGTAATTGGCAACACGATCTACTACACGGAGCAGACGATGTCAAAAGGGTTGCGAAAAGAATTTACTCACAACCCATTCGTATCACATTTATTGTATAAATGTACTAAATAATCTCTGTGAAGGATACATATCAACTAACAGTAACACCGATATTTTAGACAAGAAGATTATTCATTCAGTTGCGGGGAAACATATCGAAGAATAATACGACAGTTTTCAGGACAAGAAAATCTACTCAATTTCAGAACAATTAAACTTGTTTCCAAATTAAACGGTAAGATTTACGCTAAAACATTTACTAAATTTATTCCATAGATATGCCACACTTCTTCCAATTTTTATTTTGGGCAACACTTACTGTCTTTTCTCTCTTCAGCAATATTCACGCGATTGTGCCGGAATGTACATTTACAGGAACGTCGGGATTGTGTGCAGGAATGGCGGGTCGATTCATACGCCCAGACCATAACAACAACATACACGCTCTTTACATTGTGAATTGTGACCTCACCGCTCTAACGTCCGACGATTTCGCGCGCTTTCAGAGCCTCTCTACACTCCACATAAATAACAGCACACTTCCCCTAACGGGATATCAAATCTTCTGTCTGGTTTAAAAGAATTGAAAGATCTTAAAATCGCAAATTCCAAACTGTCGGATGATATCAAATACATGTTTGTGAAAAACACCGGACTCAAGAGTTTATCTTTGCAAAGTAACAAAATTACACAAATTAGTAAAGACACGTTCAGTCACTTGACTCAACTGGAGACGATAGATGTCAGTAACAACGATATTTCCGATGTCGACCAAGACGCATTCGTTACCCTCAAACATCTCAAAAAACTCGTTTTGAGCAAAAATAAAATTGGGGAAAATTTCGATCCCGATTCCCTCTCCCTGGCACCAGAACAATGCGCTGTGTGTGGTGGAATATGTTCCATTAATGCGACTTCAAACTGTAAAGTAAATGAGAAAGCCGATCATTTGTGGCAAGCGTTCGAAGAGAAGTATGATATTCTTTTCCTCGAAGACAATCCCATTTGTTCCAAGTTGGGACCCAATGATTGGTCAGAAAAGACAACGGACCCAGATGCGGCGGCAGGCCAACCGAGCACTGGCTGCGTCCTTCTCAAAGGAGACGCATGCGGGAAGCACAAGGCCCGCCGCGAGTTCTTCGCTACCACCTGCACACAAAGCGAAGCGGCGCCAAAGAGGAGCGGCAAAAATCACGGGGAGGAGCAGTCGTCCACGACAGAAGCGGAGGACGGGCAGGAAGTCGGCGACCTGCCCGAGGCGGCCCCGGAGGCGGAGGACCAAGACGACCCCCGTGCGCCGGGGACCTCTGGCGAGGCGGCGGGGGCGGGGGAAGACGACCTCACCAGCTGAGGGCGATGGCCAACGGGACCCATTTGCAGATGGGGCGGATGAGCCCACGGTCAATGAGGAGCCATCCTCCGCCCTCGACAACGGCAATGACGACGACGGTGATGCCGTTGCTGCCGACGCCGACGCCGACGGCCTGTCACCCAGCTCCGTCGAGGTGGAGGAAGCGCGTGTTGTAAACCTCTCGCAGTTTTCACCCTTGAGCATGGGAGGAATTGTGATAGTCGTCGCGGCAATTGGGGTCGGAGCGGCTTTGGTGGTATTTTTCCGCACCAAAAGATTGTGCCGATGTATCCAACAGGATGCGGAAAATCCTCCTCAAAGTAAGACAATATTATAATTAATTTGAAATTATTATTTTGTTTCATTAATATGTTGAAAATGTTGTCTAGTTTTCTGCCTTTCACAGTGACGGACAGATTGAAAATTGCCCGTCTTTCTGTCTGAATACATTTGTTACGGCCTGTATGTATATTTGTCTATTTAGATGTATGTCTGTCTCTCCGTCCTGAAAAGTTCATTTTTTCCTTTCATATTTCTTCTGACATCTTATATTCGGATACCGACTTGTAAAAAATTAAACATTTTGTACATTTTGATTGTAAAAATTAATGGACATGGTTTAGTTTCTGTACAATTGACAATTTTGATAATTTTTTAATAAACCTAGCGGCAGGCCAACCGAGCGCTGCTGGCGTCCTTCTCCGAGGAGAGCACCAAGACGAAACCTATGCGCCGGAGACCTCTGGTGTGGAGGGGAACGAGGCAGCGACTGACGACGACGGTCAAAGGGACCGTGATGCAGATGTCCGTGTCAGTTTGTTACATCTTAAATGACGTTAATGCAGGTACTTTGTATTACTTTACAATTTGGCTGTTCCATGATTACACCTTTCTTGCATTTTAAAGACAATTTTTCAATTATATTAACCTGATTTTTGAAAGAAACTTCAAAATATTCAAATACTTTTGTAAGGAATCATTACTTTAGCTGGAGAGAGGATTCTTGTCACTTTTTAATTAACATTTAACAATTGTATTAATATTTTGTCTTATATTTATTTTCCCATTTATAAATTATTATGTTTTCCTTCCTACGAACTTTGTACTAAAAAAAGTAACGTCTTACGAATTTCACATTAATATATTAATGAGTACATGTAGTTTCAATAATGTCAAATAATTTTTCTTGAAAATTAAACAGTTTTCGGCGAAAACTAGCTCAAAATTTTGCATTTTCAGAAACGCTCAAACGCCATATTCTCATAAATGACTCCAAATTTTTTTCTTCAAACAGAGAGTGCTAATTGCACTTTTTAATACGTTGTAACGTTCATTTAGGGGTATGTTATGTTTTTTTTAAATAACACAAATGTCATATTTATGAAAGAACTCTCACACCATTAATATGCACATTTCCAGCAATTTGTAAACGCTATTGTGTTTGTGAGTTGAAGTTCTTGAAGCGTTTTCTTATATAGTTTTTCGAAAATCCTAAAATTTTCATGAAAAAGAGCTTCAAATATCGAATTACAGTAGCGCTTAAACGCCGTTTTCTTAAAAAGACTGAAAATTGTATTAAAGGAATTTGCCATTTAAGTCGAGATTTTACTGTTCTTTGATATTTCTCTTCTCTTTATGTCAAAAAATATATCTGTGAAAGTTTTTCCCAATGAACTTTTCTCTAAACCCAATTTACCGGAAAATCAGTGCTCAAATACGAGAATGTTTCCTCATCTAATCAGGATCGGATGTTACAGGCCATCAGGAACGTGAACAAAAAGCATCTTCAAGGAAGAAGCGACACCACTCGCAGCTTAATAAAACGTATAGCCGGAGACGTTTACTCCAAGAAGTGCATTTTTCATCTCTGGCGAAAGAGAAGAAAACCGTACTAGCAGTGTTCTGTAAATTATCAATACAATGAGTATGCTCTTGGTTATTGACGTCTTAGTCATTGGTTTTAAAGCCACTTCGAGTGACAGTGTTTGTAGTTTATTATTATCGTTGCTTTTAAGTATCTGTCCAAAGCGTCTTATGGTTGCAAGTAAAATAATACCTTTACTTTGCTACAAACCACCAGTGAACTTACATATCAACAATGTGCTCTCCGCATATAGAAACTCACGTCCAGTAGGTCAGTCGACTCTATGACATGGTGTGAATTTCTTTTCTTTAAGTATTGAGTACATTATTTATATTAGAGCTCATTTTAGCTATTCTAAATGATTATTGAAAATTTTGGAAGCGATTTTCTATTTCACTGGCAAATTAAATGTGCCATTCAAAATAAATACAAGTGAATAAAGCAAAATAAATACATTTTAGAAATTATGACACTAAATATGGCAAAAGAATAGACAAGACGTCAATAACGTGAAAAACCAATTTCACTTACACAGATGAAACAAATAATGTTCTTAAATTAATTTTAATATAACATTTGGTATTTCATATTGTTTATAATTTTACATTAAAATAAGATGAATTTATGAGAATATATTGTAAGCTTTAATATAGCACACTTTTGCGCACAATCATCCTCTATTTTGAATTTGTAATACAGAAATTCAGATCTTCTTAAAATTTAAAAAAGGAAGCATGTGCCTATCGAAAAAGTATTATGTTGTTTGAATCAAACAAAATTAAATCAATTATCGTATATTAACCACCCAAATTATTAATCCAATTACTTTGATATTCATTTCTTTCCATTCTCTGGTCTCAACATGTCTTTCTTAAAATATAAGAATAATTTTCTTGACTTCTTCCTTCAAATTTTCAATACTGAAACTATTAATGTGACATGGATGGGAAAAATATTTTCCCGATTTTGACCTGTTTGGGAGATCCTACGCTTAAACGATCAAACCGAAACCCTAAGAATACTCTCACATGAATGTATGTGGGAACGCTGGCCAGCGCAGGTGCTTGGAAGTTGTCCTGTTGATGAAGCACCTAATTTTAAAAGGCGCGTTTCTAACTGAAACTAATGTATTGCAAGTGTTTCAGAAGCGATAGGTGATTGGTGGTCTCAAATCTGTAATCAACAATCAACATTTTTTGTAAAAATATCCGAAAATTTTAAGTTATCTTTTTAATTGTATGTAGGCTGTATACAATATATACTCTATTTATTTAAATTGTAAGTTTTGTATACTATGTTCAATCCTCCTAATGATTTAGAGATAATGTGTTTGGTAATGATGTTTTTACCAAAAAGTATTATTTCCGTTTATGAAAATATACATAATATCAAATGTACATATATACATATAATGTATTTGTAGACATTCATTAATATACGAGTATATTCACATACAATTGAATCAACTTTTTATAACATGCTGTGAATAAAATTCAGTATGCTTTTTCAAATTAACATTATAACCGAAGAATTCTCGAATTTCCTTGAGACCTTTCTCGTAGATCCAAAGTCTTCACATTCATTCTCTCCTGTCTTGAGTTCTTCAAACGCGAAACTGAAACATTATTATTTGCTGTAGTTGTTGCCTTTTGTCCACATGTACCCACGTGTAGTTTAATTTCTTTGTGTAAAAATGTATGAAGCAGTATTAGAGAGATGATAATATTTCAAATTTATGGGAAAATTATTAACACAGAAATGGAAATTCCTAGTTTCTTCATCGCTCCCATTCTATAATATAAATATATTATTTTTGCCTGCCATTTAAGAAATTGTATACATGAATTGTTTATTGAAAATAGGGACTATAATTTTATTTCTTTTTTATTATTTTTATTTCATATCCAATTAACAACTTGGACATTCGCATGGACAGCCAAAATAGGATAATGCATGCGGATTACAATAATTAAAAAAATTATTCCAATTTTCCATGATTTAACTTTCCATAACTACTTTAATATGTTATTACTTAATTACATTAATATGTCCTCCTTCATATATATGTTGGTACTACAATAAATTATTATATTTATTATTATTAATATTATTATTTTACTTTCAGAAATAATTTGTATATGAAACCTTTGCATCTGCATTATGTAACGATTTTAGGTCTTAATTGAGATTTAATATTACACATTTTAATATTAGATATTTATATTTGCAAACTAATTGGAAGGACATATTCACAGAATACAACGAGGAAAAATTACAAAAATATTCACACAATAAATTGTATTTAAACTTTTATCAATCGAATCCTCCCATTTATTTCTTCATTTTATGTTTTGTAGGGCGCATTAAGACTTTTGCAAAAATACTGATGTTGAAAAAAATAACTGAATAAATAAGTAAATAAAGTAGATAAAATCAATCAATAAATTATTTATTTGCGACAAGGTTCAGGGCATATGGCCTGCTCTTTCGCGTGAACGGCTTTCAGAATACAATATACAATAAATAAGGCATTCACAGAAAGAACGCATGCAATTTAGGGAAAAACAAGAATGACAGGAAGGAAAACGAAGAGAAGTTGATAACAAAAAGAAACACACTCACTGCATTTTTTGTGAGTGATAATCAGTAATGTATCTAGAGATTACATTCCAATACTCTACGAATTTTACCTCCAAAATAGTAAAATGACCTTTATGTATTAAAGATTTCCAACAATACTAAGACACTTTCTATTATTTTTATTTTCTTTAAAAACATTACATATTTTAAAAACATATTAAAAATATTGTATTATTATATTATTTAAGACACGGAAATCTTAAAAAAACATGGTTACTAAGTCGTAAATCAAATCGTAGACATATGCCCATTGGAGCACACAAAATCATATGAAATGGTCTACATTTCGTAAGTAGTACTATCTGAAACTCCTTCTGGAAGGTTAAGAATTAGATGAATTTTAATAAAAAAATTAAATTTTTGTTTTACATTTTTATAGAAAAAAATATTTTAATCAATTTATTACTTTATTTATGAACTGAGTACAATACAATGAAAAGTATTCACAAGTCAATTTTTTAGCCAGTTATTACGGCGAAGGTTATAGCAGAAGTAAATAAATAAAATAAAACCATAAAATGATTATTTTCTTAATTTAAAAACGAAAAAATGTGTTTTTCGGTTACGTACTAACTGAATGTATATTTTAACCTCATATTTTGAAAATAATAATATTTTCTACATCCACACATGTGGGGAAAATCTTAGTCGTATTGCAAACTAAGACCGGAAAGCCCCCGTATTCGGCTAGAACCTTCGTAAGTCAAGTTCATCAGTGGATTGAATATGATGAGGGAAAAACATATATTAAAGTCCAATGTTTTTCTGTGTGTAAGCTCCAATTGATTTGACCTTTAACGTTTGAATTATAGAAGTTTTGGTTATGAAATAATATGGATTGTATATTGTAATTAGTACTGGATAGTGATGAGAATCTAATGCTGGTAGAACTGATTGTACTGATGAAAACTGAATTTTTTGTAACAGCTATATCTAGAATATCAGGAGTTACAGTACTATTATAAGGGTGATATGTTGGTTCATTGGGTGCTAAAATTGTTGTCATTGTGAACAGCTAAATGTTGTAATTAGAGACCTTGATTTGTTGTAGTATTACATCTCCATGCAATGCGTTTACTGATTAATTGGCCAAGTTATAACACGCTAGAGTGAGAATTGAACACAACACGTTAGAGAACTGAATATTTCATTGTATGACTTTTTGGGAACATTTTTATACGGAGCCATACAAGCTGAATAAATATTAACATTAGACGAACCAATGGATATAGAAACAGAAATGAATTCAAGATTTTCGGAATTTAAACAAGAATTCAAATGGTATTTGTGGGGTTTGGATACTAATATTAATATTCCTCCTGAAGTTTTTATGTGATAATCTATGATTTCTGTAAGTTGTATAACCTTTCACGTAAAATATTTCATTTAAAATGAGATGTGTTTCAGTAACACATGGAATGTGAATATTGTGTTATGCAAAAAATGTTAAAAAGAGAATGCTATTTAGCCATCAAATCTTAATATATTTACATAATAATTACTTTTCCGGACATTTTTCGTCTGGCTTTACATCACAGATTTAATATTGGATCAATGTTGATCGTTTCTCTGCGCGCCCCCAGAAGATGACGTCTGAGATCTATTGATTTTATCAATGTCCAGAATTATTCAAACCCCAATGAATTTCGTAATAACGCTATGTAAACTCCGTGAGTGAAGGTTGATGATTTGTTATTTCTGAACGTTGGTAGAACATTTGAACGAAAGCCGTTCTTAAAGTAGTAAAAGATGTCAATGTACATACATTGTCCTTAGTCTGTATTGTATACAAATAGTGGCAAGAAAACGTGTGAGTTTGAAAGTATTTAGAGCGTAAAAAGTACAATATATAGTACAAAATATATAGTAATGTATAATGTACAATATATAGATATCGTGTATAGGCGTCGTATGTTTTCTAAACAATTTCTTTTACAGAAATCTGTGAACAGTGAATTGCTTGAAACAATGCTGAAACGAAAGTCACTGTTGTCAAAACAGAATACAAGTGCTAAGAGATGGGCAAGCTATTAAAGTTCTAAATCGGCTACTCAGAGGCAAGAGCGACTTGCTGAAGAACACCCACCATTGAAAATAATACTGTAAAGAAGGAAGCAAATGTGAATAATTCTCTAGGAAGTAGGGCAGCTTTCAATATGACTCTCGATTTGAGTATTTACACATCTTTCATGTTCAAATTGGTAAAATGGAAAATATTTGTGTATTTTGATCAACCCAGTTGAACTTTTTTGTGTATTTTGGTCAACCCAGTTGAACTTTTTTCTTCAACATGTGCGGGGAACAAATGCAGTGGTTAGAGCCGGACAAACGCCCTCGGTTCCGTTCGTTCTCGGGGACGATACCAGGCGCGCCGATACTACTGTGTCCGAGAATGCCAGTTCCGGAACCACCATTATCGAGAACGAACGATACCGAAACTTGGCCTGTTTCGGTGTGCGCCGATCGCGTCGAATAAATGCTGGAGGCGCCACCGGAGCTCTCGCCAGCGTTTACTATAGTTCAAACTCGAGACAGTCTGGTGGCATGTCTTCTTGCATAAGACAAACTATTTTTGCGATTAGCCTGATTTGTACGTTGACCAATGCACAAGCAATCTAGCGGCACCTGTAATTTTTGTAGACAGCCTTCGGCTTTTGACATGTATATAATAAAAATAATGAAAAAATAAGAATTATGATCAATATTTATTTCGCCTATTTTTACGTAAATATTGTGGCATAGTGACGCTTGCAGACATAAAAGACAGGATGTGCCTTTGTCTATGGAAGCCACAAATAGACATACCTTTAAGCTGAGCAGGAAGGGGGCGTGTCTAAGATGGGTTTAGGCTAAGCCAGGATGCAGAAGGGTGTTGAGGCCAGGGGGCGGTAAGACACGTCAGTGGTAGGTGCAGACGTCATCGTGGCGGTTGGCGCCTACGAAGCTGAAGGGGGGAGGTCACGTGGAGCACCCACGTCACTTAGACGGAGTGGGAGTAGTCACATGACACGTCGGTCATGTGACCGAATCTATTTAAGGTAAAGTAAGGGCATAATCAGGAGGATACATTTGTGGCACGGCGCCAAGTGGTATCTTCCTTGAGTGCTCACGCACTTCGCTCCGGGGGTGAGCGGCCGGATTCGTCCGGGGAGACGACAGTCTCATCTCTAGCGACGCTTTCAAGCGGTCGCTGTTCTTGCGGTCAAGCAAGGGCGGGTGGGGGACTCGCAAAGTAGTCGCAGGTAGCGGCTAAGATAAGCTGTTTTTAGGAGGGTTCCGTAAAGCACGTATAAAGTGAATGAATTGTGCAACCTTGTGTATATATATATATATATATATATATATATATATATATATATATATATTTCTTAGTCTAATAAATTTTGTTTTTGTTACGAATCCGTCGTGTCTGTGTCTGAGTGATTCAACGACGCCACAATATATTTTAAAGCATATTTAACTTTCTAAGCCTTTTTTCTTGAAATGTATTTCTATTTTCTTCTACTTTGGTTGAAAACGTATGTTCAAATCATTTCGACTTTCACTAATCCCAGCCGTTTGACACCGTACCACCTTTACTGAAGGTAAAGGAAATGGAAGGAAGGTTGTGTTAATTGAAAGAATTACGCGTTAGGTCTGTTTCATATGTCAGTGATACAATTAAAGTCAATTGAAAAATTTATTTTTATCATTTCTAGGCTTATACTAAATTACAGCAGTTTTCTATGGCGCAAAAATGTTATAAATTTATTAATTTTCCCTCATTTTATATGGTCTATCAATGTAGTATATTATAATTAATTATGCATTTCGAATTTCTGAATTTCTCTAACCGTGTGTGGCGATGGGGCAAGGATTTGAATAGGCTGATTTGCAGTGGGCACCATTGTTTGGCCGCCAATTGTTTCACCCAACTCAGAGGCCATGGCGGCTTACATCCACTGTTACACAATAAATTGTGCCCAGTGACGAAAGGACGTTTTCACGCAGGGAAGAACAGTACCCACATCAATTTGTTTCGCATATGCGTTTTTATTATGTAATGATGAAATTAATACCAGATGTTAATTGTATTTAATAAATATACCTTACATTAGAACTTGTAAGAAACTTAAATGACACAACAATAGGTTTGAAATGAAATATTTTTCCCTTAACATATATTTTTGTGCTTTGATATGCAATTCTGGAATGTAAACTTTTATCATTATTTTCTTTGCTTACTTGAAAATAAACTGCAGGTCCATTTACATTATTAGAAATTCCGATTAGTAACCTTGATATCAATATTGTGTAATAATTCACAATGTAAAAACAATTGATGAAAATTATTTTATTCTATTTTATTGATATTGCTAAAAAGTTCATTTTAAATTACTTTTTGTTCACTTTTTTGCATTTAATTATTTCAAAAATTGTATTATTTTTTCTCTAAAATTATTTGCAAATATTCGAGTGGTTGTTACTTTTCAAACAATTAATAGATAAACTGAAATTGTATTTTATTACGATTATAATTAATCAACTACAATTAAATGAAAGAGTTCTGCGATCACAATATGTGGCGATCTTAAATCCCACAATTGCGTCGAGCTGCCGAGGCGCCGAGCCTGCGCCGAGCACCCGGCGGCGGCCGCTTCTGCCGAGACTGAGTGTACCGGCCGATACTGACGAGAACAGCCGAGAATGGAGAGGTTCCGATCGTCCCGATTCTTGAGAGAGACCTACGTGTAGATTTCAACAGGCAGATAAGGAGCGCGCGCGCGACCTTCGAGGCTTCCGAGACTGAGAAAGCAAAACCGGCGAGAACGATCGATAATAGAATGCGTTTTGCCCGGCTCTAGCAGTGGTATATAATTAAGCAATGGTCATATTAAGACAAATCTGTGGTGTTGTTTCATATGTCAGTTGCTCCCAGTGACTAAATTCTTAGGGTAAACGGTACAATGATTGGCCACTTAAGAGTTTTGACAGTATTAACTGATTTGAAAAGTAAATTGAGAAAATTTGTTACTCACTTTCTACTGTCCAATGATCCTTTTACTTATCCCAACCGTAATTTCTATCGGGCAATGAATATTACGTTATTAATTAATTTTTTCATAAAAAGGTTTCATTCTGTATAGTGATTGGCCCCCATAATGACAGTGATTGGCCACTGAATTATTTATAACAGAAACAACAAGTATACCGATATATTCAATTAATTATTATATTACCCATGAAATCACACAACTTGTAAGATACAGATTTAATATAACTTTAATTTTTAAGAGCTGTTACAGTAAATCCTTTTTTTTTAATCTGAGCATTTTCGATTCAATTCTTATGTCAGATGTGTCTTCTGGCCGGGCGTCACAGGGAGTGTGATGGTATTTTTTATTAGAAATGAACGGAATATGCTTCAAATATATTCGTAAAATACCTGGCTTGTTATGTATCCATTTTCACTTTCAAATCACTCAGCCGTCTCAGACGGTTTCAGCAATTTTTCTGGTATCCGTTTGTATGGATAGACAAATCAATGGACTAGTGACAAGTCCACTTGCTGCAAAGCAGAACATGTCTGTCGTATTGTCTTTTGAAGATCTTTGTTTTACTGAGTAAACATTCTTACTTCTTTTTTCACCTTTCCTGTAATTGGACGATTCAAAATTTTACTGTTCTCTAATAGAAACACCTTTTGTAATTATTTATTTTCTCACCCAAGTTATTTCCCTCCATGTACCCTATAACTTCTTCAAATTACATTCTGATATCTTGTTCACCGACACATGACTAGCGGTTGTCACTTGTCCGTTTAGTGATTATGGGATGTCTTCTTAAAAACGCCTTGACCCAGCCTTCTCAGGAACGATTGTTGTTGAACATATTGGGCATTTAGTTTAACAGCTAAAAATTGTGAAACGCTACTCTGTAGATCTTCCTTCTTCCTTGGAGAAACTTTCCGGGGTAGTTCAAGTATACACCTAACAGGAACATCTTCTTCTTTAGATAATACAGTATCAGAACTTGGTGCTGTTTTGTGATCTAGATTATTAAAACGAAACTACAAGCGTATTTTCGGAACATTAAATGATTTTTCAGCAGAACGCACAGGTGACCCGTTATTTTTAACACATTTGATAACATTTGCTATGGCTTCTGCATCATACTTCTGCTTCGGCTTCTTTGGGATTGTAAAATCTCTTATTTCAGGCCCATACAGTTTATACCTGTGTGCAATAATATTATACTACTATTAAAAACAATCTGACAACAGTCATTTGCAGAGTGGCCAATAGAACAGTTCACACACTATCGAAGATACAGTCATTGGCCATCCCCCTATGCCACTAAATATGCAAAGCTAGGCTTCTCATTTTTAGTTGATAACATTGTCACTCAATAAGGTTTGTGTTTTCTGACATATCAAGGTGATTTACTTACCGCCGTAATCAACAAACAGCACTGTTGGATATCAGGTTTCTAAAGAAAATCTTAAGAAATCTTTACATAAAATGAACACGCAACGTACTGTTAACAAACATCCACCATATTGGCAACAGTTCTACTGTTGCGGTCAAAATAAACATTACATTATAACCAAAAAGGGTCCCTTCACGCCATTTTTAAGCAAAATATTAGAACAAGGTGTTAGAACAAGCGGTAATTCAAATTATAGTTGGAGTGGTCAATCACTGGGGGGTGGCCCATCACTACCGTTTACCCTACATTTTTTCTATAAAAAATTGGCAAAAATTAATTTATCTAAAATATTTATGTCTAATATAATAAACAAATCTGGGATTCCTTGGTTTCTATTATTCACATTTCAAGATCCATGGTATCAAGCACTTCAAATCAAATAATGAAGCTAATCTTTTTTTGTTAAGTACTTCAGTACATTGTGAATTTATTGTGTATATATAATGTACAGGTTGGTGGATCAGTATTGCTCTTATGATGCGATGGTATGATGAATTGGTTTACCCAAACAAATAAGTTTTATATTACATTTTACTAGCACATAGATCTGTAAACATGTATATTTCTGTCGTCTTCAAAATAATTACAGAATCCGGCAATTATATTTCATAGATATTTTCATTTACTTTTATGATTTACGATTCACCAAATACGTTATGACATCTACATCTATTTGTGCGGACCTATTTACAAGCGCACCCATTTGAGAACTCTCTGATTTATACTACGTATAAAACAGTAAATCCCTTCAAGATCACGAGTTGGCAGGAAATAAATACCTTGCAGGAGATAAACCTTTTTATGAATACGATAGAAGAAAAAATATAAAAAAGTTAGTTTTACCATTTGGCAAATTATAGAAAGTACTGGTATATAAAACTTCTGTCCTTTGGCTCGGCAGCCTGCTACGGGCGTCAGCTGACCAGCAATGACGCAGCCTCTCGGGCATGGGATAGAAAGTTCGTGTTGTTACCACGAGGACATCCCTTTACCATATATTAGTCTCCTTAACCCTAGGATGGTTTTTCTGATCGTCACACAGCAAAATATACTGAGACATTTGTAAGGAAAGCTCAAAGTTAAAATTTACCCGGCCGGTAATCGAACTCCGGGTTGCGCCGTGAAAAGCGACCACGCTAACCAACGAGCCACCAAGAGCGGGACGTAAAACTCCACAAAAAGACTAATACGTGAGCCTACAAGTATTTTATGAGTATTTTGTATTAATGGTTTAGATTTATTTATTGTTTTTAGTTATAAAGAGAGGAATATTTGGGAGCTGAAACTCCAAATAAAAATGTAAACTTTCTTCACTAGGAAAGTGCGCGAGATAGACCGTAAATTTCCAAATACGGAGCAAGACCAGGCAGGGCTAGCTTGGCTGGGCAGGGAATGGGAGAGAAGTAGGCCCCATCACAGGGCACGAATAAATGGAATTACTCTTCCTGGCCAAAAATTTACTGTAATAAATGCCCGGGCAACGCTGGGTACTTCAGCTACTTTCATATCTTGAGGATGTACCTAGGAACATTATATATATCTTCAGAAAATACTGAAGATGCAGTCCATATACATTCAGTATTTTCTGAAGTTTCTGTTAAGTTTGCTGCAAGATTTGAAGGCGGTGAATATTCTTTTTCCTTAGTGAGTTGAAGATTTTGTATTTCCTTTAAACGTTGAATTTCTTGTTGATATTGTAATTGTTACTGATCAAGTTGATATAGTAGGTATAGAATGTGCTGCTGCAGATGTTGAACAAGTGGTTCTTGAGCTCCCAAACCATGTGAAAAGCCATTGTTTTGAAATATTACTTGATCACCATTCACTTCCTTGTTGTAATAATTTTGCGAAATGTTCTGTGTATTCGCCGTATGCTGCCCCGCTGAGGGACAGCTATTTTTTGTCCATGTTTTAGTCGTTGCACTATTTGGTGTACACTTTCACTGTACAAGATAGTATTATTTAGTACTTGATTCGGCTATGAACAAACCTTGTTGCTTTTGGAGTTGACACGTACGATCCCGTCAATAATATAGCGCATACTTCTGATAAGAACTTGTACATCGATAAAATTTAGGCAATGTACTAATTCGCATGGAATTCTATAGAAAGGCCCTTTCCCTACTCCACAATATTCCCAATGTACTAATTATAAACTCACTTGAAGTGTGAATGCATAGTTCTCTGGAAACATCTACTACTACAACCACCCAAAATTAAAACTATTACGAGCATTATCTCTACACCACATGTTTCCACATTGTTGAGCGAAAACTGTATTTCGATATCGTGAACCACTTAGAAGATATGAAGTTGGTTTTAAATTGGTGGGACACCCGGTGTAAATAAAATTTCTGCCTTCAAAAATTTGCTTCAGATACATTTAAAATGTATGAGAATCACATATTAAATAATAAAAGCAATATTTACAAATGATAAGCGTATATATGTATCGTTCTCATAAGGCCAAAAAAGCAAAAATTGAAATGTAATTTTAACTGCTAATAACTTTAGAAAATTCCAATTTGCCATTGAGATTCTTTCATTACTATAAACTGCAATGTCTCCGCTGTAATTTGATGACAAAAAACGAAACTCTGAAATGGAGTATTTCAGAAAATTAATTATTTTATAAAATAGTCATTTTCTACTTTGCCCTTAATATGGCCTTATTAATGCTCTCATAATTTGGTTTATCGTTTTAAACCTTCATAAAGGAATGCACACATAAATATACAGCAAGTTGCAAAGTAAAATCAAAGAGTATACCCGAAAAAGGCGGTGAAAAGTGCGCCCAAACCAAATCGATAATTCCTATACTCATATGAAGGAAATTAAAAAACGTCGTAGATCCCCATAAAATCAGTTTCTTAGGGCAACCTATTGCGGAGATACAATGAAAAACTTTTTTCATGTTTTTTTCTTAACTTCTATTGCATGTATCAGGATGAAAAATTGAAGAGCCACAAGTCTGCCAGCGATCAACGGAGAGCCAGCCCACGCAACCGCCAGCCCGAACCGGCCGACCGAGTCTTCCGACGCGACACGCCGAGGCAACGGAAATCCACCACGCCACTGCCTCGCAGCACCGGGCGCCGGCCCCGCCGCCGCCACGACGCTCTGCCAGCGACGCGACCACGCCCCGGCCTCACCACTGCTGAGCGGACGGCACAGCTGCCGTCGCCACGTTCGGCGACGTCTCCCCCTAGCATCGCCTGGGTGGTGCTACGGCCTCACGCTGTTGCGGGTTCTACCTGGCCCCCGCGCTCCAGCCTCTCGGCACCTGGGCGACGGCTCCGCCGCCGCCACAATTCTCAGCCGGCGACACTACCTGCTCGCCGCGGCCGTTGTCACGGCCCCTCCCACTGCCACTCACCACGGCCGTCGGCCGCCAAAACTGAGCCTTCGGCTTACCCAGTTCGCCTCCCGGCGACCATTTGCATTTTATATTGTGTACAATAAATGTTGTGAGAAACGGACTTCTTCTTCTTCTGATTTTAAAAGACACAACAGTCTTCTTTTTCGTTTGGTCCCGGCTAGTTATCCAGACTTGCCAATACTCTTGACAGCTGCCATCTATCGCCGCCCAAACTACATTTTTTCGACATTTTCTTAAGTTTTCGTTTTTTTCAATTGTAGAACAAAACTATTATATTGAGATTATAAAAAACAATTAAATCTTACCCTAAATGGTAATTTTCGTTGAAAAATTTGGAGCCGCTTCAAGAAAATGACGTTTAAGCGCTACTGTAAATGCGGAATTTGAAGCTCTTTTTTACAGAAAAGCTTACGGTTTTCGAAAACTTTATTAAAGTCATTTGAAATACTTACACTCCCAAATTCAATAGTGTTTAAAAATTGCTGCAAATGTGCATTTTAACCGTATAAGAGAACTTTCAAAAAAGTAAATTTTTGTAATTTTCGAAAAAACAAAATAATACCCCAAAATTAACTTCACGGCATATTAAAGAGTGCAATTAGCACAATCAGCTAGAAAAATTTCAACAAAAAATTTGTAACCGTTTGTGAGAATATGGCGTTTGAGCGTTTCTGAAAATGCGCAATTTTGAGCGTTTTCACAGAAAACTATTCAATTTTCGAGAGACTCTATTAGACATTATTTAAATCACATTTAATAATTAATATAATAATGTAAACAAATCGACGTTAATGCAAATATTAAGGACGTGAGATACAAGTCAAAAAAATTTTTGATTTTTTTCAAAAAACAGAAGGATAGAGCAGTATGGCGTTTATATAATCTCATAGGGTACATTTAGCATTATCCCTACCAAAAGTTTAAAGAAAAAAGTTGGAGCAGTTTTTGAAAAAATCTTGATTTTGTACTTTTTTCAAATTGCATATATTGCACGCAATATTGCGCGAAAACTACTTAAATTTTCAAATAAATGTACGTGATCTTATTGAAAGAACTCACTTTTTACAACAAATTTTGTTAGAATGAAAATCTCAATCTTCAATTTGTAGTTAGAGAAAGATTCTGAAAAAATTCAAACTTTTTCAATTTTCGAACATTGAGTAATTCATGAAAATCGGACCTATGTATAAATGTATATTACTCTGTTTACACAAGAAATTTAAAGAAAAAATTTGGAATCGTTTTTGACAAAATTTTGAAAATCCTCGGGGTGCTTCATATAAGTACCTCCAAATTTTGAAGAATCTTTTTCAAAATCTCAGAGCTTTGACTAGAATAAGATCGACCGAGGAATATCCATTTTGGAAGAAATCGTACGTATGGTTTAGGCGCTAGCAGTGTTCACGGACGGACGGACAGAAGGACGTTTTCCTTTCAATAGGTTTTTCGGTATCAAGGACCTAGAAAACAAGGTTTCTGGCTACACCACGTATTAGGGGATTTTCCCCCTTAATTTAGCAACTGGTTTTATCCACTTTTTCGTTTTCACGGCCCGGCAATTAATTTTTTTCCGCCGAAAATTGGCCATTTTTTCGCGCAGCATTACATAACTTTCCCTATACTACGTACGTAGTATATTACTCCGTGTTTACGTACGTATACGGGAAAGTAAAAAGTGGATAAATCCAGTTGCTACATTAAGAAACAAAAACCCCTACCACGTACTGTAGCCAGAACGCCTGTTTTGTGGGTCCTTAATACCGAGAAACCAATTGAAAGGAAAACGTCCGTCTGTCTGTCCGTCTGTCCGTCTGTGAACACTGCTAGCGCCTAAACCATACTTACGATTTGATATTATGAAAAAGATTCTTAAATTTGGGGGTACTTTATATGAAGCCCTCGGGTATTTTCAAAATTTTCTCGAAAACGGCTCGAAATTTTTTCTTTAAATTTCTTGTATGAAAAGAGCAAAATACACTTATTAACATGACATACGTCCGATTTTTACGTATAACTAAATTTTTGAAAATTGCAAAAGTTTAAAATTTTTACGGCGTCTTTCTGGAACCACAAAATTGAAGATAGAGATTTTTCCTTCCAATAAAATTTTTTTCTTCATAGTGAGTTCTTTCTTTTAAGGTCATCTACATTTTTTGGAAAATTTTAGTATTTTTCGCGCAATATTGCGTGCAATATACGCAATTTTAAAAAATTACAAAAACAAAATTTTTTCAAAACGGCTCCAAATTTTTTCTTTAAACTTTTGGTAGGGATAGTGGTAAATGTACTCTATCAGATGACATAAAAGCCATATTGCTCTATTAGTTGTTTTTTTCAAAAATTACAAAAACATAAATTTTTTTACTTGTCTCTCACGTCTTTAATATTTACATTATCGGCAATTTTTTTTACATTATTATATTTACGAGTATATATGCTTTAAATAATGTCAGGTACAGTTTTTCGAAAACACTATCGTTTTCTGTGAAAAGTTGCTCAAAATTTCGGCATTTTCAGAAATGCTCAAGCGCCATTTTCTCACAGATGGCTGCAAATTTTTTCTTCAAACTTTTGTAACGGATGGTGATAATTACACTCTTTAATATGACGTAAAGTTTATATTTAATTATTTTTTGTTTTTTAAAAATTATATAAATGTAAAGTTTTTGAAAGATCTCTCCCATCTTACATTATAGGCAATTTGTAATAATTATTATATTTGTGAGTGTAAGGGCTTCAAATTCCTTCGAATAAAGTATGTTGAAAACTCAAAACTTTTCTGTGATAATGAGCTTCAAATTTCCCATTTTTTGTAGTGCTAAAACTCCATTTTCTCTTAAACGGCACATAATTTTTAATAGAAAATTGCCATTTATGACTAGGTTTTTGTGTTCTTTAATATTTTAAAATTAATATTTCCGTTCTACCAATAGGGAACCGAAATATTAAGAAAATGACAATAGCATATTATGCAATTAGTTTATAACCTTGTCCTTCTTTTACATCAATAAGAAGATATTACCGAACGAACGACATTAAAATGTGTTCTGTAGTATCTTCTTACGAGTGCAAAGAAGTAACATTATAAACGAGTTGCATACACTATTTTTGTATATCAGTATTATAAGGATTTAAGGAAGCGAAATTAATTGTTTTAAGTTGTAATTCGTAGTTGTAGTAGATCTCAAATTCATGTTTTGACGTCATGATTGCTACCTAAGCAACTAATTTGTTTACAAATGGCAATTAGTTTGAAAGGCCTGATTCAAACATAATGGATTTGCCTAGAGAAATTGTGGAAGAAGCTGCAAAAGCAGAAAATGCTATGATACCGAAAAAGTCTTGCAAACTTTATGAGAAAGAGTACTTAAAGTTTAGGAAATGGATGGATAAAAAATATGCAAATTTATTATGCAAAGCTGCTGTTCTTTCGTATCTATCGGAGCAGTTTGGTTAAGTTAGTATAATGCACATGCTAGAATAAAGACGTTTGTTAATTTAATGCAAGCTTCTTTAACCCATTTCTTTCCAAACAGTGAAATACTTAATTTATTTAATATATTTCAGTTAAATATTGATAAGAAGTCTCCAAACATAGCAAAACCAGTTTGCTAAATATATTTTTATTCTTGTTTGAAGCTGAGCGGTACGTTGCGTGTACGCAACGTTGGGAGTTCTCCGGAAATAAAGTGTACTGACCGCTCTCTTAATATAAACGTCGGTATTTTCTCCATTACTGTATACTAATTTTACTAATATGCAAATAGAATTCAAGTTAATACACAAAGGTGTAAAATCAAATTGAATTTAAATGTATTTAACGTATTTTTACATTCCAAAATTGTCCGATTCTTGCAAACATTGCGTTGCCTGGATGCATGCCTATCACCACCATTTTATATCATCAAAAAATGGACCTGTCTTGTGTAGTCTTTTTCTTATTCTCCTCTTAATATAATTCCCTAAATATCGATGTATCACACGGCAAATTGCAATTTGTGGGGTAGATGACAATTTGAGTGCTAGATGGCGCTTCGAAGAAGAAAGAGTACTATTATGCACTCGTAATCAATACCATTTAGAGTAATTTCGGTAGTTAGAATAAACCTTGCTTAGCAGGATCTCTAACATATCAAAAACTCATTATACTCCACTATCATGTAATCATCCACAACTTTTGTTTTGAAATAATTTTCTTGTTCCAAGTGAACAGTCTGATCCCTTTTCTCTCAGTTGCCACAATTCTATATGCATATTATCTGTGTCTGATAAAGGACAAAAAATAATGTGATACATGTAGAAGTTTGCCAAGAATCAGCAAGTGGCGTTTTTATTTTTTTAACAATTTCCGTCAAATTTCCAATTACTTCATCTAAGACTAAACATTGGTGCCTTCTTTGTTATTCCACTATAAACGTTTCAAAAATATTTTTTCACCTGTCAATATGCACTACATCATGAAATCGAACCTCTCATAACTCACATGTTTAGCTAAATGTCGCCCCAACTACGAAACTATCTGCTCATAAGTGCTGATAAGTTCTTGCTAAACGCTACGGATTGCAAATGTTTTTTGTTCATTCACCAAAAATTGGACTCAATTTTGCAGTTTTCTATTCTTTACCTAAGATTTTATTGGCCGAAATATGTAGATATCTTTTTATTTCTTCAAATTTGTTTCAAAACTTTCTTTTTTCGTAAATGGGGTCTTCGAAAGACCGCGCAAACTGTTTCGTACAGAAGTCATAACAATCTCATGCCTTGTTTTAGAGCCAAGAAATATACAGAGATTATGTCATTTGGCATATTCGTCAACGGAACAAACCAAAGAGAGCATATTCTACCTAATATTACATCTCTTTTCAAAATACTAAGCTCCCAAGAATTGTTTGTCGCGGCGCCATAGTGGAATTTGGCCGTTCTCAATTCTGCCGGGAAACTCCCAACGTTGCGTAAACGCAACGCAACATTTATTTGTCTATAAAAATCGTTTTGAAAATCACATTCTATTCAAACATTAACACATTTATTTGTACATATTATATTTTGCAATGTGATAACAAAAATTCACATTGACCACGAATTTCAAAAGGACTACGAAGGTCAAAAGACAGATATTGTAAAGGAGTTAAAATAGGACAGGCGTCTTGATGGAGAAAAAAATTAAAATGAATATTCATGTATTATATATTTATCAAATAAAAATAGTTTTAAAGTCATTAAGGATTGTATTTTCTGTACAAAAAATTACAAACGCTTTCAAAGAATGGTATAAGTAAAATAAAATAGTAAACATTGCGTTGCGTATTCGCAACATTGGGAAGAAATGGATTAAACATTAAGTCCACAGCATGTAAAACGTCGACACTATGGTGCACTTATTCCAAATTAAAGGAAATGCTAAAGATCAAAGAGAAAATTGATATTGGAACTTTTCATAAAGTATGTTTACTTATGAAACAGGAAATGTGGGATATCAACCTATAAAGGCAATGGTATTTTCGCAACAAGATGTAAATACATTTCTTACAAAAGCTGATGATGAAACTTTTCTTTTAATGAAGGTATAATAATGACAGTGGCAATAATAATTACGTTTTATTTATTAACTGGTGTATTGTATTAATAACTGGTATGATTTTCAGGTTGTTGCTATTTTTGGCATATTTGGTGCTTGTAGACGTGTCAAATTGTACAATTTGTGCATCAACGATGTGAAAGAAGAAGGTTCTGTTTTGATAGTGAATATTGAAGCGACAAAAAATGACAAGCCCGGAATATTTACTATCGTATCCAGTAAAGAATTTAATTATGTTGATGTCTGTAAAAATACATTACCTTAAGAGATTTACATGTTAAACACAAAAAACTTTTTTGTTTTACAATCAAGGCAAATGCAGCTGCAATCCAATTGGTATCAATACATTTGCGAAAATACCAAAAAATATTGCAAATTCTTTTAAATTACCAAGTGCAGAAAAATGGAGGATGGCGGTCTACAAGAGTAGCCGAGTCATACATCGAAGAATCGGTGAATAACAAGATTCAAATAACTAACAAGATATTGGTTAGTGCAGAAAGAAAAGAAAAACCAAGCATTTTAGATATAAATGCATGTTCTGGAGTGTCACTGACCAATTGATCAAATTGTACAATTAATGTACATGTTCACAAGAATTAATTTGATGTTTTTTGTTGTTCTTGTTATATTACCGAATAAAAACAAAATATAATTTTAAAGGAGTAATAAATTAATAAATCAGTTTTAAAAGTAATTTTTTATAACGTATTTGATTTTACTGCGAACACTGCAATCTATTTATATGGTACCACTGCCTTCTTTAAACTCCATAACTGAAAATATATAGGGGCCGTGACTATTACGTCAGTGATGGCTCATATTTCTTGCAGAAATAGGAATGACGTAATGATTTTTGCAATATGTCATATTATGAACGATTTTGTTAATGTAAAAGAGTTGTTTATAATGCTGGTATACAAAAAAATGTACTTTTGGCGGTGATAAATGGCAGCTGGCAAGAAAGAGTATGTGGCAATTCCATATAGCTAGCGAAAACCCAAGGTAATAGAAAACTAATACGGGAAAGTCTGTGCCATTCTGCAGCACCACTAGTTTCCCGCAGCATTACATAACTTTCCCTACACTATGTATATCACTCCGTGTATACGTACGTATACGGGAAAGTAAAATTAGGTGAATTTGAAGGTATTTTTGTCGACTAATTTTGGCGTCATATTCATGTACAAAAAGTGTATTTTGTTTAATTAGTAAAAACTTGAAATATTGTACCAATGTTTAAGAAATTTACATTTTAATTATTGAGAAGTATCACTTTCTATCATGATTACAACTTTTTGCTGACAAATGTTTGTTTTTTATATGAAAAGTATTTATATTATCGAAATAAAATCATCAAACTCCTTTCCTTTTTAGATTTATGTATTGTTTCTAAGAAAAATTAAATTACTGTTTCTGGTATAATAATCGTTCATGTTTATAATATAAATCATTTTACTCAGATGTAGGTTTATTAATCATTGACAAATAGACAATCATTGTCTCTATCTTCTTCATTAACTGAAATTACGCATTCAATCTATTTAAAGTGTCTGACGGGTTAAGAATTTTTGCCAAGTAATGAGCTTATGCCAAATAAAACGACTGGTGACACAGAAGTTCAGACAGACAAAGAGACAGACAAAAGAGACAGGTAGAGAGATAGAGAGAGGCGGATTGAGAGAAACAGATACAGAGAGACACGGAGTCATTTTCTTTTTCACAATGGTTTTTACAATAAGAAAAAACCCGGGCAATGCCGGGTATTTTGCTAGTATGTAGTAAATTACTCCCTCTGACACTTTATGTAGTCAGATTTCACGAATAAAGAGCCTTTGATCCAGAGAATGTTGTTTTTTCTTTTCACACTTTCCATCCGTCCGTCCTCCTGTGCACACCACTACCGTCCAAACCGTACGTATGATTTTTGCCAAAATGGGTATTCCCTGGTCTAATTGACTTTATACGAGGAACTACAATTTGGAAAAACATTCTTTAAAATTTGTGCGTCCTTTCAAGAACATCTGAAACATTTTCAAAATGTTAAAAAAATGGTTCCAATTTTACTTTCTCGCATTTACTGACGTAGGAAGAGAAAGTTTTGTAATAGCACACCGGGAAATGGGAACTTTCGTCACAAAAAGTCTTGTTACCGGACCCTGATCACAAAAAAGTGGATAAACTCAGTTCCTAAATATAGAAAGGAATCCCCTAACACGTGGTGTAGACAGAATCTAAATTTAGTGCGTCCTTCAGTAACGAAAATTCAATTGACGGCAAAACGTCTGTCCGTCTGTGCACAACGCTAACGTGTAAACGGATTATCTCTAAAATTGATATTTTCCAACCGTTCTGGATAATGTCGCATCCCTTGGACTTTAAAACCGATATTTTAACTTCGGGGAGTACTTTACATGAAGCCCCACGGTCATTTTCCAAATTTTCAAAAAAATGGCTCCAAATTGTTTTATTAAATTTTTTGTTGAATAGTGTAAAGGACGTTTAAGTGGGTGAAGGTCTTACAGCCATTGACATCTCTGATTTTTTGATTGATTGATTGATTCATGTTTCCGGGCGCGTCAACTACTTTAGTCATTAGTCCCGTAAGAGTAGTGCGTGTTTTTCTCGGGAGGTGGCGATGATCTTTTCCCGGCTGGATGGCGAGATCTGGCTTCGACCTACCGTCGACTAGCGGGGTTTCCCCTCAACCAAGTATCTCCCACCAGCGGGGCACCGCCCCAGCCGGGACAAGCTGTAAGCTCCCGACCGGTCTCCCGGCATGTGTGGTAGTGTAGTGCACGTTAGTGTGTGTGTAAGAGGAGAGGATAGGACAAGGAAAAGGAAGGAAAGATCGCGTGCGGTCCGTGGCCCGTTTGTTAAGGTACTACTCCGGCATTCACCTGGTGTTGATCGGAGAAACCACGGAAAACTACCGATCAGATTAGCCGGCCGCTAGAATTCTCCTCCAGACAGAGACTGAATTCGACCTAGCTGACAAGCTAGTGTCGAAAATCGTACCGGCGTCGGGACTCGAACTTAGGACCTCCCGGTCAGAGGGACTGCGGTGACATCAGGTTAATGCACTGAGCCATTTCTCCCGGTCGATTTTTTTGAACATTGCAGAAAAAAATTTTAAAACTGCAAAATTGAAGATAGATATTTTTCTCGCGGACAATGTTGTACAAAATTATTTATGGCAATGTGGTACAAAACAATTATGGCTTTAAAAGGCCTCTACAATCTTTTGAAGAACCGAGTAATTTGGGCTTGAAAATTAGAAAATCTCCAAAACCGCTCGATTTTTTTTCTTTAAATTTTCTTCGCTTATGTAATTAGAGTCGGTAAAAAAAGATGAAATTCTTCCCATTTTTGGGTATCGTTCGGATTATTGAAAATTTAAAAAGAAAATAAAATTACAAAATTGAAGAAGAAGAAGAAGAAGAAGAAGAAGAAGAAGAAGAAGAAGAAGAAGATCCTTGCCTCAGACAAAGTCTGTTATAAAAAATGAGCTTTTTAAAACTGGTCATGTACATCGTGAACAATTTTTTTTTAAAAACTAGTCGTTTTTGCCTAATTTCTGTTTGAAATTATTTCAATATATATAGATTGCACATCAACTGCTGGGCACGAGATAAATTAAATTACTATGAGAATTAATGTAATTTAAATTATTATTCCCTATTAAAAATGCAATTTTAATTCTCTTTTCGCTTTCTCGTACTTTTATTTACTTGATTCTACAATTTATATTCTCAATGTGTTAATGTAGTCGAGTACATAAAATAATAATATTTTCTAGTTTAAGATATCATACAACTGCGGAGGTCAGGCAAACTGTTCAGTGTTACGCAAGCATTTGCCAAGATTAATTCTTTTTTACATTCTCGCATTCTTCTATATAATTACTCAATTTGTATTCTCATTTTTCTTACATTTTCCGAATTCTTCGGTTTCCTAATAGTAGAACGCAAATATTTTTTCAGAATAATAAAGAACAATCAAACCTCGTGGTAAATGGCAATTCTCTTTCATGTATCTGGAGCCGTTTTGAAGAAAATAGCGTTTCAAAATTCAAAATTTCAAGCTCTTTTTCATAGAAAAGTTTTCCGTTTTCGACATCAATTTCGAGATTTCAACGGAAATACACGCTTCGAGGGCTCCTGATGCCGAAAAAGTTGTTGTTTTCAAAAGGTCTGTCTGTGAACACCACAAGCGTCTAAGTCATGCGAAGACATTTTTCGGAATTGAAGAAATACTTGTCCATCGGGCTCGAGCGAAAGGTTTGAGATTTTGAAAAAGATTCTATAAAATTTGGGAGTAATTTACATGAAGAACCCCAGACGTTTTCCATTTTTTCCAAAACCACTCAAAATTGTTTACTTTAATTTTCTTGTAAGGATAGAGTAAAATACACTTATTGTGGTGGAATACGTCCGATATTGACGATTCACTCTGAATTTTAGATAATTGCAAATATTTGAATTTTTTCGGCCGCTGCCTACAACAACAAAATTCAAGTTATAGATTTTTCGTTTAAATAATTTTTTTCCTTAGTGTATTATTTCATTAAGGTCATGTACATAGTTTTGAAAGTATTAGTAGTTTTTGCGGAATATTACCTGCAATATTGTATGTGCAATCGCAAACTAGTGGGGAAACAGAATGGCACAGATTTTCTCGTAATCGTTTTTTATTTCCTTGGATTTGAGTCAGCTATTCGAAATTGCCACACTCGTGCCAGCTGCCAACTATTGCCGCCCAAATTACTTTTTTTAAACATTTTCTTAATTTTTCGTTTTCCTAATAGTAGTACGGAAATATTAATTTTAGAATATTAAAGAACACTAAAACCTCGTCCTAAATGGCAATTTTCTTTGAAAAATTTAGAACTGTTTTTAAGAAAATGGCGTTTAAGCGCTACTAAAACTGCGAAAGTTGAAGCTATTTTTCACAGAAATATTTTGAGTTTTCAAAATACTTCAATTAGAGCACTTACACTTACAAATATAATGTTTACTAAATGCTGGTAATGCGCATATTAAGGATATGGGAGATCTTTCAAAAAAATTACATTTGTGTAATTTTTGAAAATCAAAAAATACACCAAAATAAACTTTTCGTCACATTAAAGATCGCATTTAGCACTATCCGTTCCCAAAGTTTGAAGGAAAAATGTACGAGTAAATGCCGAGCCATTTATGAGAAAATGCCGTTTGAGCGTTTCTGAAAATGCGGAATTTCGAACTAGTATTCACAGAAAACCATTGAATTTTCGAGAAACTTTACCTGACATTATTTAAAGCCCATGTACTTAGACTTATAATAATGAGAACATATCGCCGATAATGCTAATATAAACGATGTGAGAGACAGATCAAAAAATTACATTTTTATAATTTTTGGAAAAAAAAGAATAGAGAAATATGGCGTTAATGTCATGTCATAGAGAACATTAGGCACTATTCTTACCAAAAGTTTAAAGACAAAATTTGGAGCCGTTTCTGAGAAAATCGTGTTTTTGTAATTTTTTTAAAATTGCACATATTGCACACACTTTTGCGCGAGTACTACTAAAGTCTTTAAAAAACTGTACATGACCTTCATGAAAGGACTTACTATGGAGAACCAATTTTATTTGAAGGGGAAATCTCTCTTTAATTTGGTACTTGTAGGACGGGGACCGAAGAAAATTCAAACTTTGAAATCTTCAAAACTTCAGAGGAAACCGTGAAATTAGGACCTATGCCACCTTAAAAAGGGTATTTTACTCCATTCTTACAAGAAATTTAAGGAACAGAAATTTAAAGAAATTTTCCTCCAGATAAAATTTATTGGAAATTGGGAATCAGGGAATTCCTCTCCCTGTTTCAAAGTATTTGAAGTAATGTTTGAAGCAATGTTAATTTGTGGTAATATTTACATTGGTGTTTATTTATTCACATTTTTGTATTTACGAGTACATTTGTATTAAAAAGTGTCTAGTACAGTTTATCGAGATCTCAACCGTTTTCTGTGAAAACTAGCTCAAAACTTCGCATTTTCAGATACACTCAAACACCATTTCCTTATAAATTGTTCCAATTTTTTTCTTTAAACTTTTCGAACGGATGCTCATTGCAAGCACTCATAACGAGTGCTCATTGCACTCGTTAATATGACGTTAAGTTCAAAGAGGGGTATTTTTTTGTCTACATAAAACTACATATATGTAATTTTTTAATGAACTCTCACATCGTTAATATGCATATTTCCAGTAAATTGTAAATTCTATAATTTAATGTTCTTCAAATGACTTCAAATGATGTTTTTCGAAAACAACAATTTTCTGTGAAAAAGAGCTTCAAATTTCGCATTTTTAGTAGTTCTTAAACGCCATTCTTTAAAAAGCGGCAAAAACGTTTAAAGAAAATTAGCATTTAAGAAGAAATTTTAGCGTTATTTCGTATTCTAAAAATTGATTTCCGTTCTACGATAAGGAAACCGATAAGTCAAGAAAACGTCAAAAAAATTTACTTTGGGCGGCGATGGATAGCAGCTGGCAAGGGTATTTAGTAATTTGGAACGGATAGTGCTAATTTCACTCTTTAATATGACGTAAAGTTTAATTTTTTGGTTTTTGCAAAATATCAATACAATGTTTTAAAGATCTCATAACTTTAATATGCAATCACCAGCAATTTATAAACATTATCTCCTTAATCCCCTGGTAGTTCTCATCTAAAAAGTCATTATTTATTTATAACACTTCCATTAGCATTCACAACTACCGCGTTAAAATTTTAAGTTAAGATTTTTATCCTCACTTAGCAACCTAGCAACCACATTTTCCCATTCGATCGCTATCGAGTCCAACCATTGTCTACTACTTTGTTCATATTTCCTGCTCTTCGTTTGTCCCAGAGTCCTGGTCGAACTACTACCCAAACGCATTTCTTCTTGCTTCAGACGCATATCATTCGATTACTTGAACAATATCCATTTTTCTGATTGGTCATAATTAGGGCCCGGATAATTATGTACTAAAAACTGGGAAAATATGTACATATATATGTATTATAAAATACAGAAATATGTACTCTAAAGTATGAAATATGTAACATTAAGTATCACTATAACAATTATTTTTTATTAAAATACCTTTATATTGGTATGTATTGTTCTGTGTTTTTAATATAAAGACCAGAATTAAACATTATAGTTCTCATAACCCTATTATTTACAACGATCTCTGTATCAATATGAAACATCTATCGTCTCCGATATTATTTCAGTAGTATATCTTCCCCTTGCGGCTCTACCACGCGACCAATCTTTATAAATGAGGTCTCTAAAGAAAGAGAATTTCAAGGAGACGTGACGAATTGCATTTTGAGTTTAAAATATGAAGGATTTGTTTAAAAACTCATCTAAATATTCATGTCAAATACACTTTCTAGTCTTCTCCGTGTTTTCTGGATCCAGTGTGACGGAATTGTTCCCTCATAGCACTGCACTAATAGCTCGAATTGTTTTGAATCCTGATTTTTTCTCCAGAACGGAAGACCTCTTTTTCTTCACTTGATCCCCCCATTGACCCTCGAATGATAAATGAACAGTTTTTAAGGAAGCGTCTGCTGATTAGGTAATTTCAAAGCTACCAGGAAGTTTCAGGGAACATGTTTACAAAAATTTAATTGTAGTGCTTACTGAAAAAGGGGGCAATATAGTTGTTCAGCTTTTGAATATCAAACAATTGCTTCGATGTGCCTATAGATGCTGCAGCTTCAGAATCAAATTTATGTAAAACTTGTATTTCAAAATCAAAATTTTGAGTATTGTACCTCATAGCGTCAATTCAGGTGCCCTATCTCGTTAATCCTTCTTTGTATTGGAAATCAATGCGTCAACTTGATCAAACTGAGATCTAATCAATTCTGCAAACGAAACGCATGCACAAGATAGGTTAGAAGTAGTAATTTTAGGAAAATACCTGCAGGGCTTCTGCTGCCTTGCACATGTACGGCGCTGCACTAGTACGGGAAGGAAGACATTTTTAACTTCATTAGGCCACAAAAATTCAATTGTATCGTTAAACGTTTTGTAATAGTTTGATGGTTGCATTTGGGTAACACTTCTCAAGTTAACAAAATAATACTTACACTTTTTAAACGTTCATTAGACCTATCACAACCTTGCCAATATGATTTCCTTGTACATCAGTTCCACGGCGAGATTTTACTTAAGATTTTCGGTCGAAAGACATAATTTACGAACAATGGTAGAGGGACGCATGTAAAAATCAGGGAAAGAAAAATGCCAACAGCTTTTCTTGAGCTGGTGCATGTAGTTTCTGGTGAAGTGTATGAAGGTGAAAGGAGACCTCTAAAATATGCGAAGTGGGTGCCCGATATCGCCTGCTAAAGATATAATTTTCACAAATCAAACTTCCTTTCTGTTCTCCGCAATACTCGCGCTGAAAACTAACAGAACAGAAGCTATGGATTACATCGTCGCCTTCCCCTTTTACTTCCAATACCGTTGGCATTTATGGATACATTCATTTCAGCGCGTAATGCTAGCTTAATTTTAGAGAGGAGGCTACAGAAAAAATGTTTGACAATGCTGAATTGTTTGGATGATTCTTTATCAAAAACAGATCGGAACAATAAAGAATTAATTTTTTTAATGTAGGATAATGGAAAAATTCAGTAATATGTAAAAATATGTAAATATATGTAATTTCGGGGAAAATATGTAAATATATGTACTAAAAACTCAACGTTTTTGGTCACTAAACGATGTGAAACGTGAATATATCATTGATAGGACTTGCTGGAGTTACCTTAGGAAAATATGTAATTACGTAATTATCCGGGCCCTAGTCATAATTATAATATGAATTTCTTTTTGCCCCCACGGAATTTACTCACGTGTCCTTTCGTTAATTTAAATATTCGTAAAAATTATCACAACACCGTAGACATTAAGTAATCACATCAGGCTGACATTAGGTAATGATACTGTACGGATTCTTTAGGTGACATATTGGATGACCTTTAATTCTAGACGTTCAATTTATATGTGAAACTAGAAAAAACTGCCAGACGTTGTTCTGCCCTTCATCTCCTCTTTCCCCTCCCATCTCTCTTTCTCATTCCCCCCTCCCTGTCCCTGTCTGTCTCTGTGTGTCTCTGTCTCTGCCGCTCTCTGTCCCTCTCATTCACATTTACTTGCAGATTCAGAACGTCTCTGAGCAGGTGAGGTAATATCAGGAATCGCTGGGCCAACAAAAATGTAATAAGAGTTCATTCTGTAGATTACGGTGTGAGAAACGTTTCTTTGAGGCCTTTGGCCTCAATATTTTAGTTTTTAAGGTCCTAGGACGCCTCGCTTAGAAGTTATTAATGATATACATTCAAAGTGCTGCCGAGTGTGTTGCAGGTTACATTTCACGTGAATAATTAGTTTTGTCCTACAGTGCCATGTAGCAGAGTTACAACAGAATTAACAACCGATTAACCTTCTGGGTGAAAAAACACGTAGGAATGCCAACTTTCATGGAGATCAGTCCAACGGTGTCGAAGTTTTGATCTTGTGTGTGTGTGTGTGTATATATATATTCAAACGAATTATTAATATCATTACAACAATGATAATAATACGTTTCTAAGAACGCAGGCATTTGAATTGCGCGGTAGCGGAGGGCGCGCTGACTGAATCGGGCGCTGGAACCGAATGAATCAGAGGGCAACCGAAGCGCGTGTGACCAACGAGAAACGACAGTGGTACGGAGATTGCCATAAAATGGAAAGGACGCTTACAAACGGTGCGGAAACAAAAGAATGGACAGTGTTGAAATCCAGACTCATCGAGAGTGGGAAGCGTAAGGAAGAACAATGTGAAGGAAGAAGGAATGCAGTGAGTGTAAATAGTTGTTTTAGTGAATTAAAGGAAAGTAGTATCAGTGAATGAAAACAATCACGTGGGTAAATGTGTAGCGGCGGAAGCACGTGGAGTTCCGTGCAGCATCTGACTGGTGATGTTTGGTAACCGTGTATTAGTGATCATGCAGGAATAAGGAACTGTAATCGGAGTGATATAAATCTCATCAGCGAACAATGTTAGACGGGGTGGAATCCGCGGGAATGTGGCAAAGCATGGGAATGGACGCAAGGTGAATATAGTGTGAACCCAAACTGTGCGGCATTGAGCATCCGTCTGCGAGGTGTAGGAGAAGAAGTTTCTCACGGACAGAGAACTGAGGAACGTTGGCGGGTGACGCGTGGCGAGCCCGCTATAAGGGTGGTGGGCGGCGAAATCGCGGCAGAAAATGTTAAGCCGGGAGTAACTGCAGGCGACGAGGCGCCCGGCGGCGAGCGTCCCCCCTGAACCGGCGGCCAGCGACCCGATGAATCCAGAGCGCCGCCGGCGTTTCGCGAGGCATCGCTTCATCGACTGACCCCAGACACGGCATGACGAGGCCCTCGCCGGGAGAGATGGTGTGGGTAAGAACGGACGTAAAATATTGAGATGAGGGGTGGGGAAGGAATAGGAAGCAGTGATCACCGTAGTGGAGGCCCCATAGTCATTAAAATTGTGAGCAATGAGTGGAATTCTATGACAATACGAAGTCAATCACTAAGAGGTTGTTAAGGATAGTGTGACGATCGATCATATATATTGAAACGAGTCGTAGATTTGACTCTGCACAATATTATAAAAAGGGGACAGGGACTCTTACCCGGGAATGGGCTCCGGATTCAATCGTGTTCAACAATGGAAACTTACGGGTAAACATGAATTTTTATTGCTCGAATAATTACAATACAAAATTGGTGATTCTTGTTGCTCACAAAAGCATTCACTTTGTCCTTTCCCTATTTTAAATCACATCCCATTTGTAAACTCTTCATTACCCTGGAATCTCACTCACTTGTTATAATTCCCACATCTGTGGGGTCTCGACTAAAGATCACTGTCTCCTACTGTCTAGTTACCCTCCCTCCCAATATTCTTCCTGCCGATCTTACTTACAGTACTCCAATCCCCGAACCGGGCCGCTCCGCGTTCGCCGACTGCCGATGGGGTGATGCTTCGCGCCGCGCCGTCTGTGCTCGGGTCTCTTCGGATCGCAGGATGTCGACGCGGTGAGGGGGGGCCGTTTCGCTGACGGCCTTCGCTGTTTTTTCGCCGTCCCTGCACGACGCCGACTGCCAAGATCTTGATGTCCACTGCCGTTGTACGGGCCTACCGGGCGTTGCCCGCTAATACTTCTCACCTCCGCCGTCCGTAATAAGTTCTTTTCTTCTCCGTTTCACAACCGATTGTTTGATACTGTTCCTCTACATTCAATCGAAGCTATCCGGTTTTCCACCCGCGTGCGTTACTTTGTCAATGCCGATTTCACTACTTTCAACATATTCCGATGATTCATCTCGCTCACTCCGATGACGTCGTTGTTTCCGCCTGTTCTCGAAGTTCCATGTACCAAACATTAGCGGGTTAATTGCCGCGTGGGAACCCACATGCAGCCGCTCCTTCGCACTCGCCCACGTGGATGTCTTTACGGGCCGATATTATCTTTTACTCACTTTAGTAATGTCACCGTTTTAGTTCACTTCATGCCCTTCCCCACTATCTTATCATTCCCGATGCCTATACTCCGCGATGGTTCCAGTTTTCACTACTGTCCATGCTATTTCTTCCGCACATCACACAACCGTCCGTTTCATACCTCCGCCATCGCTCCACTGCCGAGTTCGTCCCGTGATTCCGTCGTTCAGTTCTTCACACTGAACCGTCGGCGCGCCGGCCGCTACCGCGCAGTTCAAACGTTCTTCCTACTCAGGAACGCATTGTTATCATTTTATTGATAACAATTCGTTTCAATATATATTGAAACGAATTGTTATCACTAATAGGATAACAATGCGTTCCGATGCATATCGTACGTTTGAACTGCGCGGCAGCGGCCGGCACACTGACGGAGTCGGGTGCCGGAGCCTGTTCAATGCGAAGAACCGGAGGCCACGAATCACGAGGAGTAGCGCAATGGCGGAGGTAGGAGACGGACGTTTGCATAGCGCGCGGAAGGAAAAGTGTGAACAGTGGCGGAGAGAGACTCATGGAGTGCAGACGTGCGGGGTAGTACGGACTATCTACCGGAGAGAACAATGAAAGTGAGCGTTATGCAATAGAACTGGAAAGGCGTTGTGACAAAGAGAGCGTGTGACGAAAAGTGGAAGCGTTAGTTGAGAAGTGAGGCGAGACAAAACGGGTACAACAGAGTGGTGAAGTATCACAAGCGATGAATGGTCAACACGTGGAGTGGGCAGAACAGTGTAGAGGAAGGGAACAATGTATACAAGTATTCGACATCATTAAGTGCAATTAAGGTGAACAGTCGATGACGATTACAATAAAAGCTAGAAAACTGTGATGTAAGAGAACGAGAAACAGTAGTTGGGAGGACGATGTACCGAAGCAGTTGAAACGTTGTGGTAACGTTTCGAAGTAGACCACTGCGACCACGAGTGGCGTGGGAAGCGACCGTCCCCCCCCTCCGAGCACAGCCGAAGAAAGCGGACATACCTGAAGGGCGAGGTGGCGCGACAAGACACGTAAGAACACAACGCATAGAACAAGTGACAGGATCGGCACTGCGGACCTCCCCTCCCCGCGCTGGCTTCCTGCGGCACGAGGATACCCGAGCAAGGACGGTGCGGCGCGCGGCGTCAGCCCGACGGCGGATGGGCGAACATGAAACGGCGTGATTCAGACTGGAGTATCGTGAGTAGAAGCGGAAGATTGGGAGGGAAAGTAATTAGCCAGTAGATAACAGTGATCTTGAGTTGAGCCCCCCCCCCCAAATGTTGAAATCATAATAAAGGAGTGAAGCCCCAGGATAACGGAGAAATTGTAAATGGGATGTAATTAATCACAGGGAAAGAACAGAGTAAATGCTCTTGTGAGCACCAAGGGCAACTAATTTTGTATGGCGATTATTTATGTAAATAAAAAAGTTCTTGTTACCCACAAGTTTCCATTGTGCATGTGATTGGATCCGGAGCCCATTCCCAGGCAAGAATCCCTGTCCCCTTTTTCTTTATCATAAATCTTGTGCAGAGTCAATCCACGACTCGTTTCAATATATATATATATATATATATATATATATATATATATATATATATATTGAAAGGAACGTGGCTTTTCCCGTCCCGCCCGCTAAAACAGTGTTGAAGATATCAGAACAGTTTGAATGTCGCGCAGAATACGGTGGCGGCATAGAAATGCGGCCAGATGCCTGCAAGATCACGCAGCGCTCGGTGGGGAGTCAGTAGCAATTACGTGTTACGTGGTAAGCCGCAGAGGGGAGGCGAAGTCCGTCCCACCCCTATCGGAGGAGAGCAGTGAAATGAATACGCCGGTTCGCTGACCACTCGTTCTTCTTGCTGAAGATTTTGTGGAATACGCTTCTTGCTAGAAATTTTGTGGATTACGCTTCTTGCCTGGACTATAGTACAGATCAAAGTTAATTAGAATAGCCGTCGAGTAACAGAGAGTTATTGTGTTGCTCCAAGGAACGACGTTAGTGTGTTAGGAAGAATTAGTGAGAGTTTTGAGAAGCCGAAGTAGCGGCATTAAGTGGATTTTGTGGTTAACAATAGGGACGTTGAAAAGAGTACGGGTTTTAGTCAGGTGAATAGTGCGTGACTAAATAGGCGGCGCGCAAGAACGTGTTGAAACTAGGAACAATCTGGTGAAGCAAATGCAGAACAATTGTTAAGTGAGTCCACTGCGCGATGCCCGTGAACTGAGCTATTTTCGCGGTCGCAAGACTGCTATCGTGCAGAGAAATTTTCGCACGCGGGCGTACAGCAAATTAATCGCGCGGGAACAACCGGAATGGAAAGAAGAAGAGGCCGGAACTGGAAGAAGAAGAGGGCCGAACGTGAGGAAGAACCGTGGAAGAAGAGGACCAAGAGTCGCTTCCAGAGCGCAGAGTACACGCCGCGCCGTCGCGAACGCCACGGGCTGGCGATCGCGAGAAAACGCAAGGTCGTCCGGAGCGCGAGCGCCGAGGGTTGCGGAAAGGTAACGGGACTCAGAGGGGAGAGCGCATTTTGACGCTGAGGTCGCCGTTCGCACAGGCCGCAGGCCAAAGCGGTACCGCGACGAACCATAGTGAAAATTCAGAAAGCAAAGACTGTTAGAGTACAGACTTGTTCAAAGCAGAAACTAGTAATTTTATTCCCCAGAGTAACGAATGCCTTGAGAATTGGATATTATTCTTTGTTGTGATCAATGTAAATGTTTTTTTAATTTTCTTGATTTTTGTGCAATATGAAACCAGAACAATGAAATTTGAAAACATGCTGTTAATTCATTGCTAAACTTCAACAGAATTTTTTATATTGCACAAGCGATCATTTTGTAAATAGTAGTAGTATAAGTCATTCGAAAATATTTTATTTTCAAACTGTGCACGCAAATTTATGGTAATGATGAATTAAGGGATCACGAGTAATTTTAAAAAGGGTATTATTGCTATTCCTTGTTTGTGTTTTGTAGCTCAATTAATGAAAGTGTATTCAAACATTGCTTCAGAATACATTCTACTGTGTTATACTGATTTGTGTTTGTGTGCATTCACCCTTGGATTTTCTTACCACTGAAGAATCCATTGCCCTGAGAGGAAATAGCATGTAAATCTACGTACGCCCATCAGGTCTACGTCCAATTTTCACGGATAAATTTAAATTTTGTAAAATTGCAAAAGTTTAAAATTTTTTCCGCGTCTTTCTGGAACTGCAAAATGGTATGTAGAGTTTTTCTTTTAAATAAAATTTGTTGTCCAAAGTGATTTCTTTCATTAAGGTCATGTACATGTTTTTGAAAAGTTTAGTAGTTTTCGCGCAATATTGCGTGCAATATGTGTAATTTTAAATAATTACAAAAACAAGATTTTCTAAAACTGGCTCCAAATTTTTTTAAACTTTTGGTGGGTATAATGCCTAATTTATTTTATGAGATGACAAAAGCACCATATTGCTCTATTCTTTTGTTTTTTTCCAAAAATTGGAAAATTGTAATTTTTTGACTTGTCTCTCACGTCGTTAATATTTACATTAGCCTTGACTTGTTGACATTTTTATATCAAGGAGTACATGAGCTTTAAATAATGTCAAGTAAAGTTTCCCGAAACAAAAGTTTTCGGTGAAAACTAGCTCAAAATTCCGCATTTTCAGAAACGCTCAAACGCCATTCTCTCATATAATACTGCAAATTTTTCTTGAAACTTTTGTAACGGATAATGCTAATTACACTCTTTAATATGATGTGAAGTTTATTTTGAGTTATTTTTTTGTTTTAGTCAAAAATTATACAAATGTGATTTTTTTGAATGATCTCTCGCATTTTTAATATACACATTATAAGCAATTTGTAAAGATTATTATATTTGTGAGTGTACGTGATTCAAATAACTTCAATTAAACTATTTTCAAAACTCAAAAAGTTTCTGTGAAAATGAGATTCAAATTTCGCATTTTTAGTAGCGTTAAAACGCCATTTTCTTTAAAACGGCACATAATTTTTAAAAGACAATTGCCATTTAGGACTAGGTTTTTGTGTTCTTTAATATTCTAAAATTAATATTTCCGTTCTACCAAAAGGAAACCAAAATAATTAAGAAAATGACAAAAAAATGTACTTTTGGCGGTGATACATGGCAACTGACAAGAAAGAGTATGTGGCAATTCCAAATAACTAGCGAAGACCCAAGGAAATAGAAAACTAACACGGGAAAGTCTGTGCCATTCTGTAGCACCACTAGTTGTAATTTAAAAAGGAAAATACATACAGTGGTGAATACAAAGGTGGCTATACAGCAGTGAATAGAACGTACACAGTGAATTATGGACCTTGTAACTTGAAATATTAGTGGGCATATAATTTTGCAGTGTAGATCATTGTATTAGACGCCCAGGCATTCAATCCACGCATTCAATATACGCGCCGCGTAGTGGTACGTCAGATTTCTCCCCTCCCCGCAAAGCTTCCTACTCCCCACTACTTGCACTTTCGGCACAGTCGCGAGCAGACTAACGGCTCCCAAGTACAGAATGCCCGCTGGAGCATCCATTGTACCGGCCTTGTATAGGCCTTTGTAGAACTCTGCTCTTAACTAGATATCAATGTAATATTTAATATCACAGAAAACTGTGTTACAAATATACTTACCAAAAAAACTAAATAATCATTTCTTCTGGCCAATCTCTGGTCATCTTTACTTCCCTTGCATGACTTCAGCGAGTACACAAAACATTGATCTTTGGCTCAGTGTAGTTTCTTAATCTACTATCATGCGTAGATTATTAGTATGTGGCAGCCCATCAAATATGTGTATGGCAGCATCAACAGAAGTAGTTTTAGGAAAGCAAGCCAAGTCTTCTCTTCGGTCAAACCTCCTTAGTTTTCTCCTGATGGCTTCCAGCTTAACTCTGAATCACTTAAACAATTTCAACCAAATTCTGCATTAATGCTTTAGAGCGTTCTCGTAAAATGATCGCCATTCAAAATGTCATCCCAATTATCTTTATACACTCTTATTCAATGCAACACACAATACATTGCTATGTTTAGGGTTTGTAAAGCAGGTCGGTCAGGTCTCGGGGCATATGAGGCATAGTGAGGCACTGCGGAGGTACATTCGATTGGAAGGAACTGGGCGACCGTGGTCTCTAATCAAATATTTATTCATAATCTGTTTTTATATGAACATTTAGTGAATTATCTATCTCTATATTGAAACGAGTCGTGAATTTGAATCTTCACAATAATTATTAGTAAAAGGGGACAGGGATTCTTTCCCAGGAATGGGCTCCGGATTCAATTATTCTCATTAATGGAAACATGAGGGTAATTGGTCTAAACGTGACTTTTTATTGATCGATTAATTACCAAAATTGGTGGTTCTTGTTCCTCACAAAATATCTGCTCTATCATTTTCCTATTCTAAATAACCTCTTATTTATTAACTCTTTATCGTCCTGAAATTCCATTCATTTCTTATAATTCTCACAACTGTGGGGCCTCTACAACAGATCACTGCTTCCTGTCATCTATTCACCCCCTCCCAATGTTCTCCCACCTGTTCTTACCCACCGTACATCCGGACCAGGGCCACGTCACTCTGCAGCTGCAGTCGGCCGACGAGGCGACGCCTCGCGCAGCGCCGGCGGTGCTCGGGACTCGTCAGATTGCTGGACACCGAAGCGGGGGGAGGGACCACTGGCTTTTAGGTGATCCGATGCCCGCCTTCGCCGCTCGCGGGCGTTCCCAGCATAACGCTTGCCGCCGCGATCCTGCCGCACACCGCCGCTACAACGGACTCGCCACGCGTCGCCCGCCACTGCTTCTCAACTCGCTGTCCGTAATAACTCTTTCCGTTCACGCCTCGCTGCTGGATGTTTAATGCTGCCCAGCTCTGTTCACTCTATGTTCTCCTTGTGCTCGTCCACATGCTTGGCCTTGTCAACGCAGATTTTACCACTTTTAGCATTATCCAATGATTAATCTTCCCTCACTCCGATTAAGTCTTCGTTCCCACCTGATTACGAAGACACATGCACCAAACATTAATGGCTAACTGCCACACAGAAATCCACGTGCCGCCGCTGCTCTGCGTTCGCCCACGTGACTGTCTTCATGTACCGATATTGTCCTTTCTTCACTTCACCAATACAACCGTTTTAGCTCACTACATACCATTTTTTACCGCATTGTTCTTCCCGATGCCTTCCATTCTCGATGGTCCCAGATTTCACCACTACTCGTCCTTTTTCTTCCACACCTCACGTAACCGTCCTTTTCATTACTCAGCCATAGCTCCACTGCCGACCTGTCTCGTGGTTCTCTCGCGCTTCGGTTCTCCACTCTGACTCGACTCCGGCACCCGACTCCGTCGGCGCGCCCGCCGCTACCGCGCAATTCAAATGTTCTTCATTCTCAGAAACGTATTGTTATCATTGCAATGATAATAATTTGTTTCAATATATATGTATCTTATATATAAAATTCTCGTGTCACAGTTTTAGTTACCATACTCCTCCGAAACGGCTTGACAGATTTTGATGAAATTTTATATGTATATTCAGTAGGTCTGAGAATAAGTAGTTATCTATTTTTATACCCCTTAGTGATAAGGGTGGTCCACCCCAATATTTTTAAATTTTTCGAACTAAACGTTTCAGGCAACCCGCTACATACGGTAGGTATTTCATACTGCGGTATTTCACCCGCTACACGGTGTTTCTCCATATTACGCACCTGCTCAGGGATGTGCAGAATCTGCTATTAAATGTGAATAACACGGAGAGACGCGGCGAAAGAGAGAGAGAAGGAGAAAGAGAGAGGGACGGAGAAAGAGAGAGGGAGGAAGAAAGAGACATAGAAAGAGAGACGGAGAAAGAGAAAGTGAGACGAAGAAGGAGAAAGAGAGACGGAGAAAGAGAAAGAGAGACGGAGAAAGAGAAAGAGACGGAGAAAGAGAAAGAGAGACGGAGAAAGAGAGACGGAGAAAGAGAGACGGGGAAAGAGAGAGAGGGAAGGAGAAAGAGAGATATAGGGGCAGAACTACGTCTGCCGGGCTCAACTAGAAACATGTTTGTCTCCGCGATACATTGTTGCGTTAGGTTTGAGGAGTCTTAAGCATATTAGAGACTAATATATCATTAACACTATAATTAACAGGAAAAAAGCACAGCAATTACTATTTGACTATAGGTAGATATGACTAGGAACTTTGTTTTAATAATTTGTGATGTTTGTTGCTGCAAATTGTTTAATTAGCCTTAGTTAATTAATGTTTAGTTAGCCTTCGTAAGTTGATATTAAATTCTCTAATGTACAAAATGGGGAACAGATTAATTGTTGAACAGTTAAAAATGTGTACATGCATTTTATAACAATTTTTAAATGATTGTTCTTAAGAGAAGATTTATTTATTATCGTTAATTATTTGCTCTTGCCGTCTTTTAATATATAGATTTTCGTTTTACTGCCATTTAGTGCAACAATAGGTAAAGAAAATCCTGTTTGATTTACATGATATAATGATGTAATTATCACTTGATCAGTATCCCCGCAAGGCGTCTACAGGCGTCACTTCGGACCAGTGTTGCCAGATGTACCGCATTTCCGCATTTTATACCGCATTATTAACACCTAATCCGCATTAAGCGATGAGGATGCCAAAAAATCTGCATTTCCATGATAGTGGATTAAAATCCATTTTTTTTCATTTCCTCAGTTATTACAACGATCGTTAGATGTCCCGGTAACTATGGTTGACAAAGTTTGAATGCTCAAAATGCTCTCTCTCTCTATTCGAATTAAGTAGAAAGCAATAAAACACCAAATATCTACCAATCATTAGGGCTTTATCCAATTGCCATATTGGAAAATTGATGACCAAGGTGTTGTCGTGAACTCGGTCCTTTATTGTCTTACTGTTAGAGATTCAGACCACAAATAGGTGACAACATGTTGGTTAATCGTTCGAATACGCCAAATAAGAATAAGGATCGTCGCTCAGATTCTTACTGCGTTTATTCAAGCCGAAGAAATGATGCACTGGATATTAAAATTACGTGACTCGGCTTCATATTAAACTGAGATTAAAAATAAATTGAACGTAAATTTATAACAAAAATATTGATATTTTATATTTTTAATTTCTTGGGTGAATCGAGAACATTATATATAGTGAGAACAAACATAGAACAAATATAGTGAGACAATATCGCATTTATTTAATTAATAAAACGGATTTCTATGCCGATATATGAATTATTGATGTTTTCCCCTATTTTTAAATAACATTAGTAAATTCGCATTTTTAAATTTAAAAATTCGCAATCGGAAGTTTCACATCTGGCCACATTGCTTCTGACCCAATAAGCAGCACGAAGTAGGGATGAGATCTCGCACACAATAAGCCGTTTCTCACTCACTACAGTTTTTGGCCATTATTTTTATTGTTTGGGCGTTAATCGTAATTTTACAATTATCATTTTTCTATTTCGGTGTAATTTTTAAATAATTTATGATTAATTTGCAGGACTGTAATGAAAAACGTCGAAGCCATCATTTTAAATGGCAAATTTCGAAGTGAGAATATATTACTGCCACGGATCCGTATTTTACCCACAGATGTGCCAATTCAAGTTAAACGTCTTCAATTTCCGTTAAGATTGGCATTTGCGAAGACTATCAATAAGTATCAAGGCCAAACGATGTCTGTTTATGGCTTATTTTTGAGCACACCATGTTTTTCACACGGTCAATTATACGTGGCATGTTCTCGAGTGGGCAAACCATCCAGTTTATTTGTGTTAGCTAAAGATGGGATAACAAAAAATATTGTACGCTGTATTCCTTTGAGGGATTGATATTGTTATTTTGTAAATCGTTTTAAAAAATAAATTACAATAAGTTAAAAATATAAATATTTGGTATTGTGTTATTTCTATATTCCATCATCGTTCACAGCGCTCCATTCCTCTTCAACTCATATATACGACATCCTCAAACACTGATAATAAGTTAGTCTCTTTTTCCACTAAAATTATCCTAGGAATATTTTATATGGCAAAACAACGTTTGCCGGGTCAGCTAGTTTCATTATAAAAATAATTTTTACTCTACTTTTACCCAATGTAGTCTGCCAGGTAGTCTACAGCAGGTGCTAAAGTTACGTGACTCAGCCTGTATATAGTAGAACTTTTGATTGAAATCTTTGTAGAATTTCAATATTTGAACGACTACCTGTTCCACAGAGTTGTAAACCGTAAGTCCAAAGTGGTTTTTATATCGCCTTGTAAACTAGTAATTTATTGCAGAGAGAGAGAGATAGACGATTTTCTGCAGATCAACCAAGAGAATGTTTTAAGTTTAAGTGGACTGGGCGAGGAAGCGGGTGGAGCGCGGCGGGGAGGGGAAGGGTCGCGCGGAGAGGGACGTGGTGCGGTGTGGCGGGTCGGGGTAGGGGTGGAACATGGTGGGGGAGGGCGTGTGTAGCGGAGTAGATCGGGAGAGGCGGGGAGTGGCGGAGAGGAAGCAGAGTGCCCTGAAGTGCAGAGCGGGGAGCGGAGTGGGATGGTGCGGGGAGCGGCGAGAAAGAATGAATCTGAAATTACTTCCATCTTACACTATACAGACGCACTCCAATGCGTACACTGTTTAAGAGATGATTGTGATAAATACCTGGGTAACTTATTAATTACGAATATGCAATTGTTTTATAATGAACGCTTTTATTTTATATCTTACCGTATAAAGTGTGTGGTCTCACACTCAAGAAAAAAACAATCATCAGGAAAATATCATTCTCGTGAGAAAAAATGACTTTCTGATACGGTTCGCTAGATGGTATCGCTACGAGATATTATCTACATTTAACATTGTGAGGTAGATAAGACTGCCAACTGCTTGTAATACTGCGCAGTAGATTCAATAGTACAGACGTGTCTCATTATCTCGAGTCCCCCCACTCACAAACACATACAGACCAAGAGTATAAATTGATCGTCAGAATCGTTTTTACACTTTTCAACGTTCACATTTGCTGTTGTTAGTCTGATTAAATGCACTGAATCCACTGTGATATCTTTTCGGTCTCCGCATTCGGATTAGTAAAGGTAAGAAATATGAAAATAAGAATCTTGATACTTTACGCTCATACTTTTCACACCAGAAACATTATAAACAATATTCATAGGAATGAGTTTCATAAAATTTTGAAACAATGAGATAATTAAAATATTAGTAATAATATTAAGTATAATTTGTTGCAAAGAGCACGCTGTATTTTTAATATTTATTACAAAACTTGATTTGTAATTAATAATGTTTTTATTGCAAAGTACCTCTAAAGTTTGAGAATGTAACACAAAACAGCCGATATTCAGAAGTATATATCAAATTATTTCCGTTATTTTACTCTCAAGATTATAAATAGACAGGTATTTAGCATTGATTGTATTTAATTTTTTTTTAATTTGTCAGCTGATGATGGAAACCAATTTGTGAGGTTTTAAAATGTTGAAACTTTTGTGTTACCGAATAAAATCATAAGTGTTCAGGTCACATACAGAAAAAAACATTGAAATTCTTTATCTTTCATTTAAAGCGGATTGATCTTACTCGTGGAAAATGGAGAATAAATACAGAAATAGCAAAAAAAAATCTTGATATTTTCTCGGATATCCACTGTTGTGAACTAATACTGAATTAACGAAGATAAAAAATGTACTAACTACCTCAATTTTCGTCCATGACTGTTTATCTGATCACTAACAATGCGATTTTTGTATCAAAATTTTCTAATATAAACGCACTCTTGAATGATTTTCAGATAATTATTCAAACGTAAAAAAAATTCAGTACGATACAAGGAACTGTACTCTCGCAAAATTTATTTTATAAACGTTACATAGGACGGTCAAATGACACCCAAACGTCATGACGTACATATGACGTCCAAACGTTACAAATGGCACAAAAATTGGAAAATTTTCCAAGTAAAGTGAGTTTCTAAAATAATATGTAAAATTAAATGATTTCTGGTTAAACACGAATAGTTTAAATAAATAAAAAACCCGAAACGATAACAGCAACCACTCAGTAATACATTTCATTTATATTTCAAATGCAATAAATTTATAAGAAATGTATTGTTGGTCGAGGTGTATTTAAAGTTGATGTGATTGTCGCTAATGTTCGATATTTTTTAACAAACCATGACAAATTAAAAATATGAAAAATTATTTAATAAATTTACATGCAACGGAATTTCCTACCACATCTAAAATTATTTCATTAATAAGATTCACGGATTCAAACGTAGAACTGTACAATACCAAACTATAGAATATTTGTTATTACTATAAATAAATAATAAAATGATACTTAAAACAAAGAGAAAATCATTTTAATATTTGATAAAAGTGGAAAAAAATTGCACAGGGTATAGTCAGAAACTACGGATGAAATACCGCGAAGTCGCGTAAGAATAATACGGGTAAACAAACAGTATTTTTCCGGAGAGTTTGAAGTTTGTCTCTGGGAATAATTTTGGAAACAGCGGGAGTGTCTAAGTGAGACCCTGAAGGTCTTTCACGCGCCAATAGTGTCCTAGAGACAGCTGGAAATATATTCAATTGGGATTGGAAGATAGGCTCAAATGTAAATTAAAAACATATTTTAGACAAATATATTCTTCTTACTTAGGCGTTAATGGGGTCTGTGTTGAGAAACTGCTTTCATTACTATAGGCTAATTGTCGTTCGTTGATAATGATCTAAAAAGTATAGTCGAAGAATTACAGAATTTTCAAATATCTAATTTCTTCCACAATATTTTTACAGATATAAAAAAATCATCAGTATCATCAGTAAATTGAAGCAAGAAGAACATATACGACATACAAGAATATTAGGTTCTGGGAAAGAAAGCGCAGTGCATTTAAAGGGTCTTCAACATTCATCAAAAAATTATTATTAATAATATTTTTACCTTTATAAAGTCACTTCCTTTCAATTTTCCTCCAACAATCCTTTTTACATATAAGGGTCAATAAAGGGAACTGTATACTAATAGATCAAGGTCGTTCTAAGTAGAAAAAAGTTAAATTTCAGTCCAGAACTGTCAGCTAAAAATACGTTCATCAAGAAATTTGTATTATTATTAATATTATTACATTGTTGAAATCACTTTCTTTCCAATTTCTTCCAACAATCCTCTTTACATACAAGGGGGGATAAAGGGAACTGGTTGTCAATAGATTGAGGTCTTTCTAAGCGAAATAAAAAGTCACATTCTAAACCAGAACTTTCAGATAGAGAACATCTTATTTTGCGTTATAAACATTAATTTATCTCACAAAATAATTTATTTCTTTAGGTATGAAAATTTTCTTTCATTTTTTAATCTTCGGTATACTAACAATTTTACCTCAGTGGGGTATTACGGAAGTAATTGTGCCGGAATGTACCTTTACAGGAACGTCGGGATTCTGTGCGGGAATGGCCGGTCGATTCATACGCCCAGACTATAACAGCAACATACGCGCTCTTTACATTGTGAATTGTGACCTCACCGCTCTAACGCCCGACGATTTCGCACGCTTTCAGAGCCTCTCAACACTCCACATAAATAACAGTACACTCCCCCTAACGGGATATCGAAATCTTCTGTCAGATTTGAAAGAATTGAAAGATCTTCAAATCACACATTCCAAACTGTCGGATGATATCAAATACATGTTTGTGAAAAACATCGGGCTCAACAATTTATCTTTGCAAAATAACAAAATAACACAAATTAGTAAAGACACGTTCAGTCACTTGACTCAACTGGAGACGATAGATGTCAGTAACAACGATATTTCAGAAGTCGACCAAGACGCATTCGTTACCCTCAAACATCTCAAAAAACTCATTTTGAGCAAAAATAATATTGGGGAAAATTTCGATCTCAATTCCCTCTCCCTGTCACCAGAACAATGCGGTGTGTGTGGTGGAATATGTCCCATTAATGCAACTTCAAGCTGTAAAGTAAATGAGAAAACCGATCATTTGTGGCAAGCTTTCGAAGAGAAGTATGATATACTTTTCCTTGAAGACAATCCCATTTGTTCCAAGTTGGGGCCCGATGATTGGTCAGTAACGTCAATGGACCCAGATGCGGCGGCTGGCCAACCCAGCGCTGGCTGCGTCCTTCTTGAAGGAGGCGCATGCGAGAAGCACAAGGCCCGCCGCGAGTTCTTCGCTACCGCCTGCACACAAAGCGAAGCGGCGCCAAAGAGGAGCGGCAGAAACCACGGGGAGGAGCAGTCGTCCACGACAGAAGCGGAGGACGGGCAGGAAGTCGGCGACCTGCCCGAGGCGGCCCCGGAGGCGGAGGACCAAGACGACCCCCGTGCGCCGGGGACCTCTGGCGAGGCGGCGGGGGCGGGGGAAGACGACTCACCAGCTGAGGGCGATGGCCAACGGGACCCATTTGCAGATGGGGTGGGTGAGACCCCGGTCGACGAGGAGCCATCCTCCGTCGTCGACAGTGGCAATGACGACGACGGTGATGCCGTCGCTGCCGACGACGACGACGCCGCCGGCCTGCTCCCCAGCTCCGTCGAGGTGGAGGAAAGGCCTGTTGAAAGCCTCTCGCAGTTTTCATCTCGGAGCGTCCTCTTGGGAGGACTTGTGGGAGTCGTCACTGCAGTTGTTGTCGGAACGGCTTTCGTAATCGTCCGCTTTAAAAGATCGGACCGATCTAATCAACAGGATGAAGAAAATCCGCTTCAAAGTAAGACAATATTTTAATTTAAAATTATTATTTTGTTTGATTAATATGTTGAAAATGTCTAGTTTTCTGCCTTTCAGAATGATGGACAGTTTTAAAATTGCCCATCTTTCTGTCTGAATACATTTGTTAGAGCATGTACGTACATTTGTCTTGTGATGTATGTCTTTCTCTCGGTCGAAAAATTTCATTTCTTCGTTCTTATTTCTTCTGACGCCTTATATTCCCATATCTACTTGTAAACAATTTAAAATGTTGTACTTTTTTAATGTAAAAATTAATGGACCTGGTTTAGTTTCTGAACATTTGACAATTTTGATAATTCTATAATCCTAGCGGTACGTAAGGGCACAGGCCGTTGGTCAATGGTCATACGTTTTTAACTAAGAAAGTTCTTAATAGGAGGACATCGCTCCTTATGTCAAGAAAAATCTATCTGTAAACGTTTTCCCCAATGAACTTTTCTCTAAACCCAATTTACCGGAAACAGTGCTCAAATACGAGAAACTTCCTCAACTAATCCGGATCGGATGTTACAGGTCATCATGAACCACAAGCATCTTCCGGGGAAGAAGCGACACCACTCACAGCTTAATAAAACGTGTAGCCGGAGACGTTAACTCCCAAGAAGTGAATTTTTCATCTCTGGCGAAAGAGAAGAAAACCGTACTAGCAGTGTTCTGGAAATTATCAAAACAATGAGTATGCTCTTGGTTATTGACGTCTTAGTTATTTGTTTAAAAGCCATTTCGAGTGACGGTGTTTGTAGTATATAATTATCGTTGCTTTAATTATCCATCCAAAGCCTCTAATGGTTGCAAGTAAAATAATACCTTTACTTCGCTGTAAACCATCAGTAAATTTACATATCTACCATGTGCTCTCCGCAGTTAGAAAGCCACAACCAGTAGGTCAGTCGACTCTATGCCACGGTGTGGATTTCTTTTCTTGTTGGATTGAGTACATTATTTATTTTCGAGTTTATTTTAGATATTCTACTAGATCATTAAAAATTTTGGAAGCGATTTTCAATTTAACTACCAAATTCAAATATGCCATTCAAAATAAGTACATATGAAAAAAGGAAAATATATACATCACACAACTTATGATAATAAATATGGCAAAAGAACAGATAAGACGTAAATAACGTGAAAAAAATATTTTACTTAAATGAAATAAGTAATGTTCTTAAATTATTTTTGATATAACATTTGGCATTTCATATTCTGTTTATATTTTTACATTATAATAACATCAAGATTGCATGAGAATATATTGTAATGCTTTGCCGTACAAATTATCTGATGTATCAGCCTTTGCGCACAATCATCCTCTATTTTTGAATTTGTCATACAGAAATTCAGAACTTCTTAAAATTTGAAAAAGTTTTCTTTATTTCCTGTACGTTCCTAAGTGAACTACTAACCATACGAATCTCATTGTTACTTTGCAAAAAAAATGTTCAAAATGAAGTATGTGCAGGTGGAAAAAGTGTTGAGTTGTTCGAATCAAACAAAATTAAATCAATGATCGTATATTAACCCCAAAATTATTAATCCAATTACTTTGATGTTCATTTCTTTCTATTTTCTTGTCCCAAAATGTCTTTTTTAAAAGATGAGAAGCATTTTGTTTATTCCTTCTTCATAAACTGAAGCCATCAATTTGTCACGGATGTGGAAGATATTTTCCCGATATTAACTTGTTTCGGAGAACCTACGCTTGTGCGGTCAAAACGATACCCTAACTATACTCTCTTTTGGCTGTACGTGGGAACGCTGGCCAGCGCAAATGCTTGGAAGTCTTCTTGTTGAAAAAGCACCTAATTTTAAAAGGCGCGTACCTAATTCACACTAATGTATTGCTAGTGTTTCACAAGGGGTAGGTGATTGGGAGCCTCAAATATGTAATCAACAATAAAATGTTTTTTTTGTGAAAATATCAGAAAATATTTAGTTATCTTTTTCATTGTATATGAGGTGTACATACACTATTTTTGTTTAAATTGTAAGTTTTCTATACTAAGTTCAACATTGCTAATGATTAAGTAATAATGTCCTTCGTAACTAATTTTTCAGCAAAAAAATTTATTTCAGTTTATTAAAATATAAATTAATATCAAGTGTACATATATACATATAATGTATTTGTAGACAGTTATTAATATATATATGTATATATATGTATATATAATTGAATAAACTTTTTATAACATGCTTTGTAGAAAATTCAACATGCTTTTTCAAATTAATTGTAGATTTTTCTAGTGACCTTCCCCGCAGATCCAGAATCTTTACATTCATTCTCTTCTGTCTTCAGTTCCTTAAACGTGAAACTGGAACATTATTATGTTGTTGAAGTTGTTGCCTTTTGTCGACTTTTATCCAAGAGCAGTTTAATTTCTTTGTAAAACTGTATGAAGCATTATTAGGAGATGATTATATTTCAAATTTATGTGAAGATTATTAACACAGAAGTGAAAATTTCTATTTTCTTCATTGCTTCGTTTCAATACATTTTGCCTGCCATTTGAGAAATTTTATACATGAATCGTATATTGGCAATAAGGACTATAATTTTATTTTATTTTTTATTAATTTTATTTCATGTCCAATTAACACCTTGGACATCAGCATGGACAGCCAAAATTGGATAATGCATGCGGATTACAACAATATAAAATACTATTCCAATTTTCCATGATTTAACTTTCCATTGTTCTTTCTTAATGACTTTAATATATCCTCTTCTTTGCTACTACTATAAGTATTATTATTATATTTATTATTATTAATAATATTTCACATTCAAAATTAATTTGTATATGAAACCTTTGCTTCCGCATTATGCAACGATTTTAGAGCTTAATTGAGATTTAATATTACACTGATATTTACATTTGCAAACAAATTAGAAGGATAGGTACACAAATAGAAACGAGTAAAATTGCAAAACTATTAACACATTAAATTCTATTTAAACTTTCATCATTCCAGTTCTTCTCCCACTTATTTCCTCATTGAATGGTTTGAAAGATGCATTAAGACTTTTGCATCAATACTTATGTTGTAATAAAAAATAAGTAAAAAAATTACTGAATAAATAAATAAATAAAGAACACAGAAAAAAGCAATCAATAAATTTTTTATTTGCGCCAAGTATCAGGGCATATGGCCTGCTCTTTTGCGTGACTGCTTTCAAAATACAATATACAATAAATAAGGCATTTGCAGAAAAATCGTATGCAATTTAGGGAAACACAAGAATGACAGGAAGGAACAATGAAGAGAAGTTGATAACAAAAAGAAACACACATACTGCATTTTTTGTGAGTGATAATCAGTAATTTAGCTAGTGATTACATTCCAATACTCTACGAATTTTACCTCCAAAATAGTAAATTACCTTCGTGTATTAAATATTTCCAACAATACTCAGACATATTCTATTATTTTTATATTATTTTGAAAACATTACATATTTTAGAAACATATTTAAAATATAATATTAATTAAGACACGGAAATCTAAAAAAAACATGGTTACAAAATCGACCTACAAGTTCGTAAATCAAATCGTAGATATTTGCCGATTGGGGCACTCGAAATATTATGTAATGGTCTACATTTCATATGTAGCACTATCTGAAACTCCTTCTGAAAGCTTAAGAATTAGGTGGATTTTTATAAAAAAATTAAATTTTTATAGAAAAAATTATTTTTAATCAACTTATTACTTTATTTATGAACTGAAAGGCAGCTACAAGTCAATTTTTTAACCATTTATTACGACAAAATTCATATCAGAAGTAAAGAAATAAAATAAATACAATAAAATGATTATTTTCTTAATTTAAAACAGGAAAAAAAGGTTTTTCGGTGTACTACTTACTGTGTGTATATTTCAACCTCATATTTTGAAATCGAAATTTGAATAGAATGAATGTGAAAATTATAGGAGAATTTGTGTTACCAGTACAATTGGGAGACTGTACGGCCGGATATTAAGGGAAAGGTTGGAAATAGAGTTGCAGGAAATGGAGGAACAGAGCGGTTTTTGCGGGGGGAAATCTTGCATTGATAACATATTCTGTCTAAAACAAATTATTGAAAAACGAATGAGTGCAAGCAGAGAGATTCATATAGTATTTGTGGATTTGAGAAAAGCATTTGATTCGGCACCCTTAGCCAAACTGTGGGATAGAGTGGGTAGAAACTGTGGGTAGATGAGAATATAAATACAGTATACATAAATGCTATAAAGCGTCTATATGCAAATTGTCACAGCTGCGTAAAAGTTGGTGAAATAGTTCATCAGCTTTAAAATAAATAAAGGCCTAAGGCAAGGTTGTTGTATTTCCCCAACTCTATTTAAAATGTACATTAAACGAGTTCTTCACACTTGGAAAAGAAAATGTAAAGGCATGGGAATACCTATTGGTGGAGATTTCCTATATACCTTGATGTACGCAGACGACCAAGTGGTCCTAGCCAGTGACGAGGATGATATCCACTACATGACTCGAAAATTAATTGAAGAATATGAAAAGTGGGGACTTGAAATTAATACATCTAAAACAAAATATATGGCAGTGGGAGCAAATGGCCTGGACCTGTTAACCTAAAGGGGCGTAATTAAATGTGTAAATGAATTCAACTATCTGTGTGTAACCTTAACTCGTGATGGTCGTGATAGCAAAGATGTTTTAAACAAAACGAACAGAGGTAGGCAAGTAATAAGATGTTTACATCCATTGATATGGAATTCAAACATAAAAAGAAACACAAAAATTACATTGTATAAAACTATTGTTGAAAGTCTATTCACATATGGAGCTGAGTTATGGACTATTAATGCCAGGGATAGAAGTAGAATTCAAAAACAGAAATGGAATACTGGAGGCGGTGTTGTCAGGTTACAAGAAAGGAAAGAATGAAAAATCAAAGAATAATAGAAATAATGAAACCTGGAAATCAATCTTACAACTGATAGAAACAAAGGCTTTGCTATGGTATGGACATTTAAGAAGGTTGGACATTGAGCGACTACCAAAGATGATGTGGGAATACCTTCCTGAAGAAAGAAGATATAGAGGAAGACCAAGAAGGAAGTGGGAGGAAGACATAAGATCAATGATGGCGGCGAGAGATTTTGAAGATGATTATTGGAAAGATCGAAAGAAATGGAGATTAGGCAGCTAGAAACGGAGACAGCTGTAGAATACTCACTTTACTGCTACTACTATTTTGAAAATAATAATAGTTTCTACATCCAAACAAGTGGGAAAAAATCTGAGTCGAATTGCAAACAAAGACCGGAAAGCCCCCTTATCCGGCTAGAAGCTTTGTAAGTCAAGTTTATCAGTGGATTGAATATGATGAGGAAAGCATATATTGAAGTCCAATGTTTTTCCGTGTAAGTCCCAATTGATTTGAACTTTCACGTTTGAATTAAAGAAAGTATGGTTATGAAAATAAATTGGATTGTTTATTGTAATTAGTATTGAATAGAGATCAGAATCCAGTGCTGGTTGAACTGATTGTACTAATGAAAAGTTTCATTTTTTGTAATAACTATATCTAGAATATCAGTTGTTATATTACTATTATAAGGGTAATAAGTTGGTTCATTGGGTGCTAAGATTGTTAAGTCATTGTGAACAGCTAAAGATTGTAATTGGAGACCTTGATTTGTTGTAGGGTTACATATCCATGCAATGTGTTTACTATTTAATTGGCCAAGTAATAACACGCTAGAGTTAGAACTGAATATTTCATTGTATGATATTTTGAGAAATTTTTTATACAGATCCGTATATGCTGAATAAATATTAACATTAGACAAACCAATGGATATAGAAATAGAAATGAATTCGTGATTTTTGGAATTTAAACAAGAATCCAATTGGTGTTTGAGACGTTCGGGTTCTAGTATTCACACTCTTCCTGAAGCTTTATCTGATAATCTATGATTTCTGTAAGTTCTATAACCTTTACGTAAAGTGTTTCATTTAAAATAAGATGTGTTTCAGTAATACATATCATGTGAATTTTGTGTTCATGCATACATTGTTCAAAAAGAGAATGCTGACTTTTAATGCCATTAGCATTCCAGTTAATTAATCGTAAGCCTGAGAAATTATTGGCCATTTTGTGTTGAGGAAATAAGAGTTTGAATTAAATTCTGTTTCTGAAGCATAATTGCTGAAATTACTGGGGAAACTATAGTTCCAATTAATTCTGAAACGTCCAAAGGATATTGAAGAGGGATTTGTGAATTCTTCTATGCTGTACCCTTGCGAAGTAGAGGGATATTTTTTGCATTATGATTAAAGGTAGATCTAGTATTGTATATATTATTATTATTATTATTATTATTATTATTGAGACTGTATTGAGAATTACTACGAGAGAGGAATTTTTTATTTAACCTCTTTTTGATACGCTACACAACCATGGTAAGTAGCTGAAGGCTCACCGAGATAATTAACACAAATAGGAGGAGATTGTTTGGATTTACTACATTCGAAATAATGGCGAAGTTCATTGCATACATAACACATCTAGATGTCAAGGCAGTTACCTTGTGTATGACCGAATCTTTGACGTTTACATTGTGTAGGGAGATTTTGTTAGATAGGAGGCTGAAAAATCTTTTAAGAGCTTTAGGACAGTCCGTTAGTTCTAGAGCATATATTTGTAGGGGTAGTTTCAGTTTGTTGTAAAGTCTTGACCCTTCAGTCATTGGAAATGATTTACTTCTAAGTTCTTCACTTATTCCTAGTTCACTGAATGTTTCTGAAATTCCTTTAGTCATAACTGACAATGATTTAACCGATGGATCTCTAAAAGAATAAAATTGAATATTTTCACTTTCACGAAAACTTCTAAAAGTACGAAAGTCTTCAGTTGTGGAAAACATTATTTTTGTTTCGTTCGTTTCACACTATGTAGTGAATTCGTACTGGTCTATATTTTTAATATCTTGTACAAGAAGTGAATTGTTTCTGGCTATTATACAAATGGGTGGAATTTTAATTTTGATTTTCATTTTTTCATTTTCTATTTCAGGTTGTTCTTCTTTTATTGTTTCATATCTTGAGGATGTAGGTACAGTTTTGGAAACAAAAATTGATCACAGCCGTCTGCGGCTAAGTTCAGCTTGTGCACGGCTTGGGCAGCCCTTGTCATGACGAAACGTCGCAGGCGGAGTCTCAGAAACCTGCGCACCAATCTCAACACAGGGGGGAGTGACCTATCAAACTTAACGTCGTACAAATGGCGGGCGTCGCTAGTTCCGATGTGAAAATATTTTCAAATAAAAATACAAGGAATGAGACACTTTTACAAACATTAAGGTAAATTTATTCAAATATATATGAACACATACATTTAACCACTATTAACACAATTCTTTTTGAAGAAATTACGGTGATGTGAGATAAAATAACACTAATTTTAGACAAATTACTTTCTTACGCATTCTAATTTCAATATGGTTGTTCATACACAATCCATGAACTTTATCAACTGTCCAGATTTTTTCCATAAGAAAAACTATTATAATTGCACATTTTCAAGTGTTCATAAGTGATTCTAAATGTTGCAAAAATTGCAAAATACTGTCTTTCTGCATTCGATAGAAAATTTCTAGGGAACCATTTCAATACAAGACAATAAAATTCAAAGACCAATTGTATATTTATTATTAAAGCAACAATTAAACTAGATATTAAGCAATCAATTTGCATCTCTGGTCAAAATTGTTATTTTGCGATATTGAACTTAGGGACAATTTGGGCCACTCTTCCGCAGGAATAACGCACATTTCGAAATTGTTTATAAAATTGTTAATTGTTGCAAAATTTTTAATTCGCAGTTTTCGGTTCTGGGCCATCAGGAAACTCTTCCCACTTTAGAATTACAAAATTGGGAATTGTTTTATAAATTTACAAATTTTGCAATATTTCTTTACTCTCTCATCTCAATTGCCTTTCAACAAGTTGCGAAATTCCGCAATCCGATCGGCGCTATCACCTTTGTCTTACGCAATTGTTTATTGGAAATTAGCATCTGATGCCAACCCTCATTTGTTTTACAGACAATCCTGTCGCTCTTGGCAGTCAAGTATATGGTTTAGTTCGTTTTGCAGTGTCTCGCTTTCCGCCGATTATATTGTATTAACGATTTCAAATCCGCCGATTATATTGTATTAACGGCAAATCAATGAAAATTGCTGCAATGAACTATTGCTCATTTTTATCTTTCAACTTTTTCTTTGAATTCTTAATACTTTGAACTGTCGTTCCGATATTATAATTTGTCTGCGTTATAAATAAATTATCAAAACGCCGAAATTGTTGCCCTGCGAATGTGAAAGTAAGATTTCACTGCGTGTTTGTCTATATTTCAGTCAATGGTGCCAACTGCACGCCGATATCTTTATCGTCTAGTGATGAAATCTATTATAAAACCAATTATTTTGAAATTGCATTTTGATGGAGCGGTGGCACATACTATATTATTCTTAATTAAAAATTTTGTATTAAGAAGTTTATCTATCGGATTGTTTTCTTGATTGTTTGAAGTGCCTGTTTGAGCTAACCAGATGAAAGTTTTACTTCCATCTGCTTCTCTATTACCGTCAAAATTGGAGCAAATATTACACGGTAATACGAGACTGCTGCCGAAATTCGCAGTGCGATGTAAGGAATTATTTCGAAACACCCTAGTGATACATTCTGGAGCTTCATATTTCGATTTTTATTAATAATAATTAATAACTAGCCAAGTTTGAATATAGATAATTTTAACATTTAATCCACGATACAAGTGTTGTGTAGCAGAGATATTCTTTGAAACATTTTAATGTTGCAGAAATTGAACAATATTTGATTTTTTAATAGAACTACATAGATTTTCTTACTGAAATGATTAGATTATTTGAAGAGGAATACAATATCTTAGTTGTTACTGACTTAAAAGAAATATAGAGTAACAAATATTTTACCTAAACTTGCTTTGAAATTATGAACATCGCCTTTGGGACACTCGGCCTTCGCGGTGCCGCGACCTTTAGACTGCAATGGTAGGAAAGTGATGGGATGTATGCCTGCATAATGTAATCATGGCAGGGAATGCTTAGAAATGGACATCAATGTTAAAAAAGTCGAAAAGAACGATGTAAGAAACTGTCAGCTTAAGAAAGAAAATATTAGCCATTTTCAGACCTAACAAGCATTGACCTTAATTTGTAACGGCGACAGAAACAAGCCTACATTTTAAAACATTTCAAGTAGAAGGCAAGGGATCAATAGGTTAAGATGTTTTACAGTAATATTTCGAGATAATTAAACAGAACATAGATTGGCTGCATGTTTATAATATTCTTTATTGTTAATCTACTTCCTCCTTTATTCATTAATATATCAAATGTATAAAAAGAAAACAAAATGTGTATTGTAGAACTACTCTTCTGAAATATATTTTCAGCATGACTGTTGCCTCGCACATTTACTAATATATCAAGGAGAATTTTGAACAAAGAAAATTCAAACCAATTGTTAGGGCAGGTCCAAACACCGCCCGCATGCGCGATATATAGGTAAATTGCAAGGAAGAAGGAATTTAATATATTGTGCTATTATTCTTACTTTCACAAAAATATAATTATTTTTATATCGTAGACCGTCAAAACCTACCATGAAAATGCGCTCGTAAAATAAAATGCTCACCATCAACAGAAATGCATTGAAGAAGTTTCCTCGGGAAGGGAATCAAGCATCAACAAAGATTTCTAGCGACTGGAATTCATTTCCGCGTTGAACTGTTACCCATTCTTAAGAAGAAGTTCAATTGTGGGACAACAGTTTATTAAGAATTTAAACCAAAACAACCGCTACTTTTTGTCGGGGGATGTATAAAACTGCATTATTCCTTTTATTTGTGTGTATATCCAAGCAATATACTGGGAGTCCCACCAAGGGACACTCCCTAACTTCTAAATCTAAAAGGTTCCCGACATCGAAATGCGGTTTTCGCTCAACAATGCGGAATCATGGGGCAAGCAATTTGCCGTGGAGATATTGTTCGAAATATTTTTAGTTTTTGAGAAATTTAATCACCTTTGAGTTTTTAAATGCAACCATGTATTTTTCTCACTAGCATTAGAGAGATCATGAATAGACGAATACAATGATGTAACATCACTCCGAGACGCCGTACGAGTAGGTCGTGCTGTGAACAGTGGTGTACAAACGATACGCGAGTTATTTAATTAACTTGGTGTAACTATACGAATCTGTATCTAATACTGTAAGCAAAACACAGTATATCATCACGTGAACTTCACGTACAGCTGCAGCTGCAGCTGTACTCCCAGGAAAATGGATTCTCCTGATGACAGGAGAGACATAACCCCCAACAGTACGGACTCACAACAAGGTATGTCATTAAAGAAGTCATATGCAGGTGCTACATCATCAGATTCCTTTCCATCTAAAGAACAAGCTATTGTAATCGAAGCTCAAGAAGGACTTTCAATTAAGGATTATGTCAGCAAGGTTGCCTCTATTGTTGATGCTAGTAATATTAGATTTGTTTCACGCATATCTAACAACCGAATATGCATCTTTCTGTCTAGTCAAGCCGTTGCCAGATAAATTCACCGATAAAAACAAAACAATTGTTATAAAGAATCGTGAACTCAATGTTAGACCTCTCATTAGTAAACTTAAAAGAGTAATTATATCCAACGTGTGCCCAATTATACCACATGATATAATTGAAAAGGAGTTCATCAAAAGAAAATTAACCCATCCTCCAAGATCTCATTCATAAAAGCAGGAATATCAGAACCGGGTTTCTCCCATATTATGAGCTTCAGAAGACAAGTGTACATAGAACCTGAAGATCTAAACAAATTACCAGATTCAACTGTTGTTTACTTTGACAATACCTCATACCGTATATACTTCTCTACTGATATCATGACCTGTTTTATTTGTAATCAAGAAGGACATGTAGCTCAACTTTGTCCCAGTAAACCCAGTGGAAATGATGAAATGGAACAGAACTAACTCAACAACATAACCAAAGTCTCTCTTCTGTACCAAATCTTCAACCTGCAGATAACATCAATGGAAAAGTAATATCACCCTCTACTGATATGAATATCACCTCAAAAATACCTTCACCATCTGACTCATCCACTCAAATTGAAGAAGCTATTCACACAAAAGAGAGTGAAGACAACCCTTTGAAGAAAGAGCTTGAGGCCAATAATAATGCCTTATATTAACCCAACCTCAATCTGTTGACTTCCCTGCTCTTCAAACCTCACAATCATACAACCCCAACTCCACAAATAATTTGATTAAGAAACGACCTATATCCTTATCATCAACAACCTCAGACCCACCTATTGAACCCTCATCAGAACCTGATAAACACTTCAATAATGATCTCACTGCAAAAGAAAAGAGAAGAATTATAAAAAGTCAAGACTAGAAAGTAGTAATATTGAAGAATCTGAAAAACTGGACACACAACTGGCCCCTCTCAAGGAAATATTAATGGACCCAAACAACAAATATCCTTTAAATTTCATTCAAATGAAGAGTTTTCTTGAAAAAACAAAAAAACAGTACTGAGGTAATTGAAATAGCTCTGGAATTTACCCCTGATGTAACTCAAATGATCCAAATGTTAGAAAGAACATATCCAAAATTAAAGGATAAAATATGAAGAGAAGATTTACAAATCTAAAAAAGAAATTAAATAAACACATTAAAAGCAACGAATCAGAGTACTCTAGTGATACAAGTTAAAGTATTTCATCCCCTTAAATTAAATATTAAATACCAACAATGGTTGAAAGCATATTACAATGGAACATCAATGGATTTAGGCCTCAAAGAGAAAATCTGTTAATTCTGATTAACAAATATAATCCAGACGTAATATGCTTGCAGGAAACTAATAATTCAGAAAAAGTGATACCACAATTAAAAATTATTCTGTACACCTAAAAAACAGAATAATCCAAGAATATCCAGTGAGGCATAGCTATATATATAAAATCCCTTCTTCAAGCAGATGAAATTCAAATAAACACCAATATTGAATGTATAGCAGTCAAAATTAACATGGGAAGAACATATTTGAGTATTTGTAATATCTACCCTCCCGAATAGTTATAATTTTACAGAAAATGAAATATTAAAAATCTTAGATCAGCTACCTAAACCCTTTATTATGGTAGGTGATTTTAATAGTCACAGCCTAATGTGGGGATCTTATAAAGAAGACAGTAGAGGCAAGATTATTAAAAAAATATTAGAAGACCCAATATATTGATACTTAACAAAATCATTCACTCACCTTAATAATACACACAAAAGGTTCAGTGCTATTGATCTAACTATATGTTCATCTTCTATTGCTTCAAAATGGGACTGGAGCACTACAGAAGACTTACATGGAAGTGACCATTTTCCCATTCTCATATCTTACCTCAATAATACCTCAGTGTCTGCTTGCACTAACTATCCTCCTAGATGGAACTTCCAAGAAGCTAACTTTGACAGATACAAAGAAATATTATCAACAAAAATAAATGAAATTAATATGTTAGAAGAAATTCCTCAATTTCCCTCAATAAAAAAATTGAGAAACTGACTGATCTCATCATCAAAACAGCTGATGAAACAATTCCAAAATCTTCAGGAAAACCAATAAGGAAGAAACTACCTTGGTGGAATGAAGACTGCAAAAATGCTCATAAATTATACAGACACTCATTCAATAAATACAAGAGGCATCCAACCATAGAAAATCATATTGAATATAAAAGAACACGAGCAAAAGCAAGACGAATATACAAAGAAATAAAAGGCAGTGTTGGATTGACTTCATCTCATCTATAAATTGCTTCTCTAACCCAGCAGACAATTGGAAAAAAATCAAAGCTATAAATGGTTGCTACAAGCAGAACTTTCAACCTAAATTTATGGTACACAACGACCGAATTACCTCTTCTAACGAAGAAATTGCAAACATTCTAGCTTCTACATTTGCTAATAATTCAAGTGACAGTAACTTTAACAATGAATTCCAAATATACAAATCTAACTCGAATTTAACAATGGATAGAATTATTCAACAAAATACCTCAAGTAATTCTACATTAAATTATCCCGTACAAGTACAAGAATTTGAGACTGTGCTATCTCGTACTAGAAATTCAAGCCCAGGACCAGATGGAATATACAATGTTTTTCTTAAAGAACTGCCGACAAATGCTATTGAATATCTAACTCGACTCTTCGATGAAATAATAACCACTGGAGAATTTCCTGACAAATGGAGGGAATCTATAGTTTATCCCGATTCTTAAACCTAACAAAGATCCAACCAACCCGAATAATTACAGACCTATTTCCCTAACGTCCACCCTCTGCAAATTACTGGAAAAAATTGTCAGTAGACGACTTAATTGGTACCTCCAATTTATAATAACATTTCACCATTCCAAAGTGGTTTCAGACGAAACCGTTCTACACTGACCATCTAGTAAACATCCATAGTGACATTTGTGATGCCTTTATAACAGAACAACATCTTGTGACTGTTAGTTTAGATGTGGAAAAGGCTTATGACATGGTATGGAGAGATCGAATCATCAAATTCTCCACGAAATGGGGATAGATGGCCAAATACTAATTTTCATAACCCAGTTCATGAAGAATAGATCTTTACAAGTTAAATTCATAATATTTTTATCGAACAAATATATAATAAATAACGGAGTGCCTCAAGGATCTGTGCTTAGTGTACTACTATTCTTGATTGCCATAAATGATATCACGAACCACATCCATCGACCAGTGAAAGTATATTTGTTTGCAGATGATATCACTATAACATTAAGTGAAAAAATATTAAAACATCTCAAGAACTGCTCCAAATCACTTTAAATGAACTTCAAGATTGGTCCAATACGACAGGTTTCAAGATCTCAAAAACCAAATCTGAATGTATAGTCTTCAATAAAAGGGGAAATTTATCTGATCAGCTAAAACTTACTATAGGACCACAACAACTTAAATGTTCTAGCCTAATCAAAATCCTAGGAATATTATTCGATAGTAAACTAACATGGATACCTCATATTAAGAAATTAAAAGCTGAATGTCTTCAAAGAATGAATATAATAAAAGCCATCTCATCAGCATCGTGGGGAGCCGACAGAAATGTTATACTTTCAACATACAAAGCCCTCATTCGTTCTAAGATAGACTATGGAGCAATTATTTACCAGTCAGCTAAGCCAACAATATTAAATAGTCTTAATCCGGTCCACTCAGCCGGGTTAAGATTTGCTATTGGCGCATATCGAACGAGTCCAATTTCGAGTATTCTTGTGGAATCCAATGAAGAACCTCTTCACATCAGAAGAAGAAAACTATGTTTTTTCATACGCCAGTAAAATGTCATCCACTCCTAATAACCCTGCTTATAAGAATGTTTTCTCCAGAAAATATTACGATAAGTACACACAAAAAAAGTATGCTCCGAAACCAGTTTATTATCTCCTGAACCAGTATCTTGAAGAATTCACTTCACATTTCCTACTGTTCGAACTACCATGATTAAAAAAACCTCCATGGATTTCCTTCCCTAATAAATATCAACATCAGCCTTAACGATCTTCCAAAAAAGGAAACTAATACGTTAATTTACCAGGCTTACTTCAACGAAATCTATAACAAATACACTGGATATACACACATCTTCACCGATGGGCTCCCGTAAAGAGATCGGAGCTGGCTGTGCTGTACAAATCAAAGAGACACTATTACAACAAGGCTAAATGATTATTGCTCTATTTTTTATTGTGAAGCATACGCCATTCTTCTCGCCTTAAAATATATTCAAGAACAAACCGAAGACAAATTTGTTATATTTACAGACTCCAAAAGTGTGCTAGTAAGTTTAAGTAATTCTGAAAACCAGGAAACCTATAGTAAATGAAATAGCTGACTTATATTATGACCTATTACACATCAACAAGGAAATAATTTTCATTTGGATACCATCGCACCGAGGTATTGCCGGTAATGTATTAGTTGATGAAGCAGCAAAAGACTCTATTAATTCACCTTTGGAAGAGCACCCAGTTTCCCACAATGACATAAAAAAAGAACTTCATCAAAGAAACAAGGATCTTTGGAATACTGAATGGACAAGATCACCAAAACTCACTACATCAGATCAGGAAAAGTATCTTCGCTGACCAACTCCCTTACCTTCACGAGAGAAAATATCAAACTGTGCTCAACGTTTAAGAATTGGCCATTCCCAACTTACCCATCAGCATCTACTAACAAAAGAAATGCAAAAAATTTGTGACCAATGTCAATCTGCTCCTGCCCTTACTATACGACACATATTACTGTTCTGTTCCATTTACACAGATATTCGCAAAAAATTATGCAATACCTCTCACCCTCCCTGAAATCCTTAACAAAAAATACCACATTTAAAAATGTCATTAACTTTTTAAAGGAAATTAACCTTATCAAGAAACTGTAAGAAACCAAAACTCTGTTAAACACCAATATTGTCACAACGTTATATCAATAATGTATTAGTAAA
>JAHLJT010009419.1:81762798-81798473 GCA_031308135.1 Acheta domesticus | reverse complement strand
GGAAGGGAATCAAGCATCAACAAAGATTTCTTATCGACCTGGAAGTCTTTCCGCGTTGAAACTGTTACCCTTCTTAAAAGAAGTTTCAATTGTGGGAACACAGTTTATTAGAATATTAAACCAAAACAAACCGCTACTTTTTTGTCGGGGATGTATAAACTGCATTATTCCTTTTATTTGTGTGTATATCCCAAGCAATATACTGGGAGTCCCACCAGGGACACTCCCTAACTTCTAATCTAAGGTTCCCGACATCGAAATGCGGTTTTTCGCTCAACAATGCGGAATCAGGGGCAAGCAATTTGCCGTGAGATTTGTTCGAATATTTTTAGTTTTGAGAAATTTAATCACCTTTGAGTTTTTTAAATGCAACCATGTATTTTTCTCACTAGCATTAGAGAGATCATAAAACAATACAATGATGTAACATCACTCCGAGACGCCGTACGAGTAGGTCGTGCTGTGAACAGTGGTGTACAAACGATACGCGAGTTATTTAATTAACTTGGTGTAACTATACGAATCTGTATCTAATACTGTAAGCAAAACACAGTATATCATCACGTGAACTTCACGTACAGCTGCAGCTGCAGCTGTACTCCCAGGAAAATGGATTCTCCTGATGACAGGAGAGACATAACCCCCAACAGTACGGACTCACAACAAGGTATGTCATTAAAGAAGTCATATGCAGGTGCTACATCATCAGATTCCTTTCCATCTAAAGAACAAGCTATTGTAATCGAAGCTCAAGAAGGACTTTCAATTAAGGATTATGTCAGCAAGGTTGCCTCTATTGTTGATGCTAGTAATATTAGATTTGTTTCACGCATATCTAACAACCGAATATGCATCTTTCTGTCTAGTCAAGCCGTTGCAGATAAATTCACCGATAAAAACAAAACAATTGTTATAAAGAATCGTGAACTCAATGTTAGACCTCTCATTAGTAAACTTAAAAGAGTAATTATATCCAACGTGTGCCCAATTATACCACATGATATAATTGAAAAGGAGTTCATCAAAAGAAAAATTACCCCATCCTCCAAGATCTCATTCATAAAAGCAGGAATATCAGAACCGGGTTTCTCCCATATTATGAGCTTCAGAAGACAAGTGTACATAGAACCTGAAGATCTAAACAAATTACCAGATTCAACTGTTGTTTACTTTGACAATACCTCATACCGTATATACTTCTCTACTGATATCATGACCTGTTTTATTTGTAATCAAGAAGGACATGTAGCTCAACTTTGTCCCAGTAAACCCAGTGGAAATGATGAAATGGAAACAGAACTAACTCAACAACATAACCAAAGTCTCTCTTCTGTACCAAATCTTCAACCTGCAGATAACATCAATGGAAAAGTAATATCACCCTCTACTGATATGAATATCACCTCAAAAATACCTTCACCATCTGACTCATCCACTCAAATTGAAGAAGCTATTCACACAAAAGAGAGTGAAGACAACCCTTTGAAGAAAGAGCTTGAGGCCAATAATAATGCCCTTATATTAACCCAACCTCAATCTGTTGACTTCCCTGCTCTTCAAACCTCACAATCATACAACCCCAACTCCACAAATAATTTGATTAAGAAACGACCTATATCCTTATCATCAACAACCTCAGACCCACCTATTGAACCCTCATCAGAACCTGATAAACACTTCAATAATGATCTCACTGCAAAAGAAAAAGAGAAGAATTATAAAAAGTCAAGACTAGAAAGTAGTAATATTGAAGAATCTGAAAAACTGGACACACAACTGGCCCCTCTCAAGGAAATATTAATGGACCCAAACAACAAATATCCTTTAAATTTCATTCAAATGAAGAGTTTTCTTGAAAAAACAAAAAACAGTACTGAGGTAATTGAAATAGCTCTGGAATTTACCCCTGATGTAACTCAAATGATCCAAATGTTAGAAAGAACATATCCAAAATTAAAGGATAAAAATATGAAGAGAAGATTTACAAATCTAAAAAAGAAATTAAATAAACACATTAAAAGCAACGAATCAGAGTACTCTAGTGATACAAGTTAAAGTATTTCATCCCCTTAAATTAAATATTAACCAACAATGGTTGAAAGCATATTACAATGGAACATCAATGGATTTAGGCCTCAAAGAGAAAATCTGTTAATTCTGATTAACAAATATAATCCAGACGTAATATGCTTGCAGGAAACTAATAATTCAGAAAAAGTGATACCACAATTAAAAAATTATTCTGTACACCTAAAAAACAGAAATAATCCAAGAATATCCAGTGGAGGCATAGCTATATATATAAAATCCCTTCTTCAAGCAGATGAAATTCAAATAAACACCAATATTGAATGTATAGCAGTCAAAATTAACATGGGAAGAACATATTTGAGTATTTGTAATATCTACCTCCCGAATAGTTATAATTTTACAGAAAATGAAATATTAAAAATCTTAGATCAGCTACCTAAACCCTTTATTATGGTAGGTGATTTTAATAGTCACAGCCTAATGTGGGGATCTTATAAAGAAGACAGTAGAGGCAAGATTATTAAAAAAATATTAGAAGACCCAAATATATTGATACTTAACAAAAATCAATTCACTCACCTTAATAATACACACAAAAGGTTCAGTGCTATTGATCTAACTATATGTTCATCTTCTATTGCTTCTAAATGGGACTGGAGCACTACAGAAGACTTACATGGAAGTGACCATTTTCCCATTCTCATATCTTACCTCAATAATACCTCAGTGTCTGCTTGCACTAACTATCCTCCTAGATGGAACTTCCAAGAAGCTAACTTTGACAGATACAAAGAAATATTATCAACAAAAATAAATGAAATTAATATGTTAGAAGAAAATTCCTCAATTTCCCTCAATAAAAAAATTGAGAAACTGACTGATCTCATCATCAAAACAGCTGATGAAACAATTCCAAAATCTTCAGGAAAACCAATAAGGAAGAAACTACCTTGGTGGAATGAAGACTGCAAAAATGCTCATAAATTATACAGACACTCATTCAATAAATACAAGAGGCATCCAACCATAGAAAATCATATTGAATATAAAAGAACACGAGCAAAAGCAAGACGAATATACAAAGAAAATAAAAGGCAGTGTTGGATTGACTTCATCTCATCTATAAATTGCTTCTCTAACCCAGCAGACAATTGGAAAAAAATCAAAGCTATAAATGGTTGCTACAAGCAGAACTTTCAACCTAAATTTATGGTACACAACGACCGAATTACCTCTTCTAACGAAGAAATTGCAAACATTCTAGCTTCTACATTTGCTAATAATTCAAGTGACAGTAACTTTAACAATGAATTCCAAATATACAAATCTAACTCGAATTTAACAATGGATAGAATTATTCAACAAAATACCTCAAGTAATTCTACATTAAATTATCCCGTACAAGTACAAGAAGTTGAGACTGTGCTATCTCGTACTAGAAATTCAAGCCCAGGACCAGATGGAATATACAATGTTTTTCTTAAAGAACTGCCGACAAATGCTATTGAATATCTAACTCGACTCTTCAATGAAATAATAACCACTGGAGAATTTCCTGACAAATGGAGGGAATCTATAGTTATCCCGATTCTTAAACCTAACAAAGATCCAACCAACCCGAATAATTACAGACCTATTTCCCTAACGTCCACCCTCTGCAAATTACTGGAAAAAATTGTCAGTAGACGACTTAATTGGTACCTCCAATATTATAATAACATTTCACCATTCCAAAGTGGTTTCAGACGAAACCGTTCTACAACTGACCATCTAGTAAACATCCATAGTGACATTTGTGATGCCTTTATAACAGACCAACATCTTGTGACTGTTAGTTTAGATGTGGAAAAGGCTTATGACATGGTATGGAGAGATCGAATCATCAAAATTCTCCACGAAATGGGGATAGATGGCCAAATACTAATTTTCATAACCCAGTTCATGAAGAATAGATCTTTACAAGTTAAATTCAATAATATTTTATCGAACAAATATACAATAAATAACGGAGTGCCTCAAGGATCTGTGCTTAGTGTACTACTATTCTTGATTGCCATAAATGATATCACGAACCACATCCATCGACCAGTGAAAGTATATTTGTTTGCAGATGATATCACTATAACATTAAGTGGAAAAAATATTAAAACATCTCAAGAACTGCTCCAAATCACTTTAAATGAACTTCAAGATTGGTCCAATACGACAGGTTTCAAGATCTCAAAAACCAAATCTGAATGTATAGTCTTCAATAAAAGGGGTAATTTATCTGATCAGCTAAAACTTACTATAGGACCACAACAACTTAAATGTTCTAGCCTAATCAAAATCCTAGGAATATTATTCGATAGTAAACTAACATGGATACCTCATATTAAGAAATTAAAAGCTGAATGTCTTCAAAGAATGAATATAATAAAAGCCATCTCATCAGCATCGTGGGGTGCCGACAGAAATGTTATACTTTCAACATACAAAGCCCTCATTCGTTCTAAGATAGACTATGGAGCAATTATTTACCAGTCAGCTAAGCCAACAATATTAAATAGTCTTAATCCGGTCCACTCAGCCGGGTTAAGATTTGCTATTGGCGCATATCGAACGAGTCCAATTTCGAGTATTCTTGTGGAATCCAATGAAGAACCTCTTCACATCAGAAGAAGAAAACTATGTTTTTCATACGCCAGTAAAATGTCATCCACTCCTAATAACCCTGCTTATAAGAATGTTTTCTCCAGAAAATATTACGATAAGTACACACAAAAAAGTATGCTCCGAAACCAGTTTATTATCTCCTGAACCAGTATCTTGAAGAAATTCACTTCACATTTCCTACTGTTCGAACTACCATGATTAAAAAAAGACCTCCATGGATTCCTTCCCTAATAAATATCAACATCAGCCTTAACGATCTTCCAAAAAAGGAAACTAATACGTTAATTTACCAGGCTTACTTCAACGAAATCTATAACAAATACACTGGATATACACACATCTTCACCGATGGCTCCCGTAAAGAGATCGGAGCTGGCTGTGCTGTACAAATCAAAGAGACACTATTACAAACAAGGCTAAATGATTATTGCTCTATTTTTTATTGTGAAGCATAAGCCATTCTTCTCGCCTTAAAATATATTCAAGAACAAACCGAAGACAAATTTGTTATATTTACAGACTCCAAAAGTGTGCTAGTAAGTTTAAGTAATTCTGAAAACCAGGAACCTATAGTAAATGAAATAGCTGACTTATATTATGACCTATTACACATCAACAAGGAAATAATTTTCATTTGGATACCATCGCACCGAGGTATTGCCGGTAATGTATTAGTTGATGAAGCAGCAAAAGACTCTATTAATTCACCTTTGGAAGAGCACCCAGTTTCCCACAATGACATAAAAAAAGAACTTCATCAAAGAAACAAGGATCTTTGGAATACTGAATGGACAAGATCACCAAACTCACTACATCAGATCAGGAAAAGTATCTTCGCTGACCAACTACCTTACCTTCACGAGAGAAAATATCAAACTGTGCTCACCCGTTTAAGAATTGGCCATTCCAAACTTACCCATCAGCATCTACTAACAAAAGAAATGCAAAAAAATTGTGACCAATGTCAATCTGCCCTTACTATACGACACATATTACTGTTCTGTTCCATTTACACAGATATTCGCAAAAATTATGCAATACCTCTCACTCTCCCTGAAATCCTTAACAAAAAATACCACATTAAAAATGTCATTAAATTTTTAAAGGAAATTAACCTTATCAAGAACTGTAAGAAACCAAAATTGTTAAACACCAATATTGTCACAACGTATATCAAATCATGTATTAGTAACTAATAATGTATCTACTTATTTTGAATGTGGTCGCTAATGACCTAGCAGTTCATGCGACCTTTTAATGAAGCATAATTAAAAAAATGATGTAACATTATTAATGTTGTTATATTTTGAGTATAAAATATACTTTCTGACATGTGATTTAATTAATACTTGAGATTTCAGGAAAAACTACACGTTTCGTTTTAAAATCTCATGTCAGAATGTATAATTTTATACACAAACTACTATAAAATATTAGCATATGTTACATCATTGCTTCTCTTACGATCATCTATTGCTAGTGAGAAAATATATGGTTCCCTTAAGAAAAACTAAAGATATTTTAATTTCTCCAAAACTAAAATACTTCAAACGATATCTCTACACCATTTCTCTTTTGTCTTGAACCATGATTATACATTCTTGAGAGAAAACTCTATTTCGATATTGGAAACCGTTTAGAAGTTTTGGGGATGGTCAACAGCAGAGTTAGTGGGACTCCCTTAAAGTAGGACTAGTTAGTGAGATGTATTTCAGTAATTCAAGTTTATATTCCGTTTGATAGAAGATGCCACACATCAGAATTATTTGTAATTGTCTAAATACATGGAGCCATTTTAAACGTTGTCCGAAATTTCGCACAATAACTTTATACAAGCAATTTAAATACGTTAGTTTATGTATGAAATTGATAGGTGTATTCGTTGGCTCAGTGTAGAATCCTTTCTTCCAGAACCCTAGGCTACAGGATCGAATCCAGGTGCTTGCCCGGAATTTGTTTGCTTATCAGTGATTTGTTTTTGTCAAATTAACTGTATTACAAAACTTTTTCCATAGCGTAAATATATTAATTTGATTTTAAAACAAGTGACCGTGAAAAGGGCTTTTTATCTTCTATGAAATATTTGTTTTTTACTCTCCAAATTTGTTTAGAATTTTTATATTAACTGTTTATCATAAATATCTTATTCTAGGAAATACAAGGAAGACATTAATAAGGAAACCAAAAGTCCTGGTTTACTAATGCGATAATTCGCTCTCGCAGGCTTGGCTATGGTGAGCCATGTCGAATAATGAAAACGGAGTAGTTCAATTTGCTTAGCCGCGAGTGAAAATATTGATTTTTCTTCTTACAAAACGGCAACGCCGCAGGGCCCCTTATCTCATTTTGACCTGGAATCGACAACACGGAAGTAATGCGAAGAATGCAATTTAAGATCATATTATTTTGATCTGAATGCCGCACGTCCAGACAACCTATTACCATTATTTTATAATTGCTGGTTGAATTCACTTTTCGCAATCGTGAATTTTGCTTACATTATACATAACTTTGACAAGACAAATGTATAATTTTGCAATTTAGTTAATTTTTTTGTAATGTAGAAGGAAAAAAAGCTTACGAAGAGTAGGACTCGAGCCCGCTGCTTCCTGAGTTCTAGAGAAACACTTTGACACTGCCATTCATTCGCTCTTCTCACACTCTTCTTATAACAACACATTCATATTTTAAAAACTTGAAACCAACAATTTGTTTGCAAAAATTAATGTAAATTCAGTTTTGTAGGCAGGAATCACGGATGTCTTTTACCTCTGTACTACTACTATTTTGCTCCCAATAAACGTTGAAGTGTTTTTATACGTACTTCCAATTAAATAAAAGTAATCTTCATAGTTCAATCTATAGAACTTAGATTTTTAAAGAAGGTAGTGGTGCTACAGAATGGCTCAGACTTTACCGTATTAGCTTTCTATTTCCTTTGGTCTCGGCTAGCTATTCGGACTTGGCACATACTCTTGCCAGCTGCCATCTATCGTCGCCCAAAGTACACTTTTTTTAAAGTTTCTTCATTTTTCGATTTCCTAATAGCAGAACGGAAATATTATTTAAAGAATATTAAAGAACAGTAAAATCTCGTCCTAACTGGTAATTTTCTTTGAAATATTTGGAGCAGTTTTTTAAGGAAATGGAGTTTAAGCGTTACTGTAAATGCGAAATTTTAAGCTCTTTTTGACAGAAAAGTTTTGAATTTTCAAAAAACATCATCAGACGTCATTTGAAGTATACCAACTTCTAAATAAAACACTGTTTACAAATTGCTGGAAATGTGCATATGGAGGGTGAGAGATGTTTCCAAAAAAATATATTTGTCTATTTTTTAAAAAATCGAAAAAATACCCCAAACTGAACTTGGTTTCATAGCACTATCCGTTCAATTAGCACTATCCGTTCAATTAGCACTATCCGTGCAATTAGCACTACCCGTTCGAAAAGTATGAAAAAAATATGGACCCATTTATGAGAAAATGGCATTTGAGCGTATTAGGAGTTTGGTTTCACAGAAAACAATTGAGTTTTTGAGAAACTTTATTTGACTTATTTAAAGCACATGTACTCATAAATATAATAATATGAACAAATCACCTATTGTAATCTCAAATCGCTAATTTAATATTAATGACGGGAGAGATTCAGGTCAAAAAATTTCATTTTTGTAATTTTGAGAAAATAAAAGAATAGAGCAATATGGTGTATATGTCATGTTATAGAGTACATTAGGCACTATCCTTACCACATGTTTAAAGAAAAAAATTGGAGCAGTTTTGGAGAAAATCTTGTTTTCACGTCACATTTCCCGCAATTTGTAAACATTATTGTAATTGTAAGGTAAAGTGCTTCTTATAACTTTAAATAAAGTTTTTCGAAAACTCAAAAAGTTTCTGTGAAAAAGAGCTTTAAATATCGAATTTAAAGCATCGCTTAAACGTCATTTTCTTAAGAACGGCTCGAAATTTTCTAAAAAAAATTGTCATTTATGACGAAGTTTTGCTGTTCTTTATTATTCGTAAAATAACATTTCCGTTCTACATTTACGAAACCGAAAAATTAAGAAAATATAAAAAAAATGTAATCTGGGTGGCGATGGATGGCAGCTGGCAAGAGTATGTGGCCAGTCCGTATAGCTAGCCGAGACCAAAATATAATAGAAAAGTAATACGGAAAAGTTTGTGCCGTTCTGTACCATCACGTTTTCATTTATATTGCAAAGTACAGCTATAATTGATACCTATTAATACGATATGTCTTAATTTTAAGACCATTTTTAAACAAAAAGCAGAATGCTATGTTTACGTTAATTAGGAATTTTACGCTAAATACAAAGAAAAAATTAAGGGTAACAAAAAAAACTGACGAGATGGAACATTTTGGTTAATTCTGTGGTGGCAGCAGTATTTTTTTTTTCGTTTTTACAGAGTTGAAATCTATAAGAAAATGTATGAAAATCCTATGGAGTTTTTTTTACTTGCAGACCATGTGTAATAAAATGAAAGTGACGGCCCCGTGGCCGAGACCGCTAAGGCAGCAGTGCTATAGTGGTCATGGACCGTAGGATCAAGGGTTCGCGTCCCGCCTCGGGCATGGTTGTATGTGTTCGTCCTTTCACCGCCTCTCATCACCATATCGTGTCATCATCATGTCATAACGTTACTCCCAATAGTGGTCGCTAAAGACACTGTAGTTGATGCGACCTTAAACAACAACAACAAAATAAAAGTACTAGTATAAACACGTTTTATAAACAAAAGCTCTAAAGAGAATTACATCCACCAGATATAAGCAAAGAGGTGATCCGATGATTGGCGGAATTGGCGGAAAAACGCTTCGTAGAGGCAACGTCTTACACACAGCGTGATAAAGTGAATAACATGGCAAGCTAATCAATTGTCTTTCACTCCTACTTGCGAATAGTGTTTTAACCCACCCTGGAAAATGTTATGTTTGTATGAATACTTGTAACTTTTCAAAGTTGATACCATTAAAATCTAGAGCTTGGAATAACGATCGCACATAATTAAACAGATACGTACCCACTGATTATCAGTTAAAAATAATTTATCATCAGTTGTGATAGTCACACAAAAGATCGATCTACTTTGAAAAAAAACAAACACGCTTTTATAAAAAATGTCCTCGGTTACTCTTTCTCCATGTGTTTACATCTTCAGCAAACATCATAATACTTGTATATTTCGATTTGCTTGCGTTTGGGAAATAGTTTTCTTCTCTGAGAAGAGTTCCAAACAGAAATGATCCCGCTGATCACAACTGGAAATGTCCTAACAATTTTGTCAATGTAGATGAACTTGCAATGCAAATATGTTCTAAATAAAAGTTTCTATATAGTTCTATTCAGAGCAAATTTTCATTACATTAAAAAAAATTAACACAAGCTTTTTCGTAACAGTATATTTTCTTTAATAAAAGAACTCATACGGAATAATCATTCTTCACTTTCATCGTTCAGTCCTCGATCTCTCAGCGATGTTTCCGCTACGATGAAAGTGGAAACAAAGTGAAAGACAAAATTGAATTAAAACTAAATGCTGCATCGGCACGTAGTTCCTTGCATGTATGCATATACATATTACATATACGTAATAACAATATTAAAATACCACACAAGGCCCGCAGAAGTGTTTCCAATTCCCTAAAGTTTTGTCAACGCTGGGATACGAATTCACGTATTTAGTTCAACAAAATATTACTATGTCTACTACACTATTCACTCAAAGAATCACAGCCTCTCCGACAGTTAAGTTGCACAGGGGAACTAATTTTTTTAATCGGCGTGCGTAAACTCACAATCCGACGCGTAAGGCGCCACTACTGGAAGTCTGAGATGGCCTTATTTATGAGTTTCGGGAACTTCTGTAAGAACTCAAGGTTTCAAAGTTCGAGTTAATAGCAAGTGAGCTCGACCAAGCAACCCCTCTGAAGGTCATTTCCAAACACTGAAGTCTGAGGAACGAATAGACACTGAATGTTAATGAATACAAGAAAGTATATATAGATTGGAATAAATGCATTTAAAAAACATTTTCACCGCAAAATTGCTCTCTCATTAAAATTAAGTGAACTCGTTTTTAATTTTCCATACCATTCACTAGAAATTTCTCTAATTACACACATTTATTTACATGTGTGTAATATTACAATTTGTAATACTAATCTATTGTTTGTTTCTGTATTGAATTTAAATTATTTGTCACAATTGTCCAAGAGATCGTAGCGAAGCATTCTCCCATTATTCTCCGATTTTACTGAATTAGTGCCACATTCTTCAAACCCCGTCTTTCCTTTTATGTATTTACTTGAATTGCTAGAACGCGTTAGCTTGAATTTTTAGATAAGCGTTGCTTGCCTTTAGAGTTGAGGATGGCTCAAGACGCGTGTCAAAAATATATTTTTACTCTATCTACTTATTACCAAATGAGACGTTATTGTATCTCTCTTTACATGATCTATTCATTTCAGGTAAAAACCTACGCAGCTCCATTTTATCTTCCGTGCCACCGTTCCGTCGAAATGCAATTTAAAAAATCAATTCGTTTATATCATAATTCAATTAATAATGAAATAATTTGTTTATTCTCAATTTCCTCTCAAGACGGTTAACTATTGGCAGCCACTTAGCACAAGTAAGTAGAAGATATCCAAGCACGTAATAAAGAAGCCTACACATTTGCAGGACAACAGCTTCTGCATTTTGAAATTTGAAACAAAATTTATTTGTAATGCAGATGAATGAAAATAATGAAACTCAAGTTTCAACGATGTATTAAGAATATAAAGGAAATTTCTAAGTTAGAAAACAGCAATATTTCCTTAGCAATAAACAATTGCGTAAGAAAAGGTGATAGCGCCGATCGGATTGCGGAATTTCGCAACTTGTTGAAAGGCAATTGAGATGAGAGAGTAAAGAAATATTGCAAAATTTGTACATTTATAAACAATTTCCCAATTTTGTAATTCTAAAGTGGGAAGAGTTTCCTGATGGCCCAGAACCGAAAACTGCGAATTAAAAATTTTGCAACAATTAACAATTTTATAAACAATTTCGAAATGTGCGTTATTCCTGCGGAAGAGTGGCCCAAATTGTCCCTAAGTTCAATATCGCAAAATAACAATTTTGACCAGAGATGCAAATTGATTGCTTAATATCTAGTTTAATTGTTGCTTTAATAATAAATATACAATTGGTCTTTGAATTTTATTGTCTTGTATTGAAATGGTTCCCTAGAAATTTTCTATCGAATGCAGAAAGACAGTATTTTGCAATTTTTGCAACATTTAGAATCACTTATGAACACTTGAAAATGTGCAATTATAATAGTTTTTCTTATGGAAAAAATCTGGACAGTTGATAAAGTTCATGGATTGTGTATGAACAACAATATTGAAATTAGAATGCGTAAGAAAGTAATTTGTCTAAAATTAGTGTTATTTTATCTCACATCACCGTAATTTCTTCAAAAAGAATTGTGTTAATAGTGGTTAAATGTATGTGTTCATATATATTTGAATAAATTACCTTAATGTTCGTAAAAGTGTTTCATTCCTTGTATTTTTATTTGAAAATATTTTCACATCGGAACTAGCGACGCCCGCCATTTTGTACGACGTTAAGTTTGTTAGGTCACTCCCCCCTGTGTTGAGATTGGCTGCGCAGGTTTCTGAGACTCCGCCTGCGACGTTTCGTCATGACAAGGGCTGCCCAAGCCGTGCACAAGCTGAACTTAGCCGCAGACGGCCGGTATCAATTTTTGTTTCCAGAACGGTACGTTATATATATCCCCTGTCTCTCTCTCTTTATATATTGAAACGAATTGTTATCACTAATGTGATAACAATGGGTTTCGGTGCGTATCGAGCGTTTGAACTGCGCGGCGGCGGCCGGCGCGCCGACGGAGTCGGAGCCGGAGCCGGTTCAGCGCGAGGAACCGGAGGCCACGAATCATGAGCACGGCATCGGTAGTAGAGCAATGGCGGAGGTAGGAGAAGGACGGCTGCGTTGCGAGCGGAATGAATAGTGTGGACAGTGGCGGAGAGAGATTCATGGAGTGCAGAAGGAAGAGTGTGGACAGTGGCGGAGAGAGATTCATGGAGTGCAGACGTGCGAGGTAGTACGGACTATCTACCGGAGAGAAGAATGAAAGTGAGCGTTATGCAATAGAACTGGAAAGGCGTTGTGACAAAGAAAGTGTGTGACAAAAGTGGAAGCGTTAGTTGAGAAGTGAGGCGAGACAAAACGGGTACAAGAGAGTGGTGTAGTATCACAAGCGGTGAATGGTCAACACTCGGAGTGGGCAGAGCAGTGTTGAGGAAGGGAACAATGTATATAAGTATTCGACATCATTAAGTGCAATTAAGGTGAACAGTCGATGACAATTACAATAAAATCTAGAAACTGTGATGTAAGAGAACGAGACAACAGTAGTTTGGAGGACGAAGTACCGATGCAGTCGAAACGTTCTGGTAACGTTTCGAAGTAGACCACTGCGACCACGAGTGGGGTGGGAAGTGACCGGAGGCGGCGAAGCGCCTCCCGCCCTTCCGAGCACAGCCGAAGGAAACGGACATACCCGAAGGGCGAGGTGGCGCGAAGAGACACGTAAGAAGACAACGCATAGAACAAGTAACAGGAGCGGCACTGCGGGACTCACCTCCCCGCGCCGGCTTCCTGCGGCACGAGGAGGCCAGAGCGCGGGCGGTGCGGCGCGAAGCGTCGTCCCGACGGCGGATGCGCGAACATGAAACGGCGTGATTCAGACTGGAGTATCGTGAGTAGAAGCGGAAGATTTGGAGGGAAAGTAATTAGCCAGTAGATAACAGTGTTCTTGAGTTGAGGCCCCCCCAAATGTTGAAATCATAATAAAAGGAGTGAAGCCCCAGGATAACGGAAAAAATGTAAGTGGGATGTAATTAAGCACAAGGAAAGAACAGAGTAAATGCTCCTGTGAGCACCAAGGGCAACTAATTTTGTATGGCAATTGTTTATGTAATAAAAAAAGTTCTTGTTACCCACAAGTTTCCATTGTGCATGTGATTGGATCCGGAGCCCATTTCCGAGTAAGAATCCCTGTCCCCTTTTTCTTTATCATAAATCTTGTGCAGAGTCAATCCACGACTCGTTTCAATATATAATCATTGACAATTAGACAATCATTGTCACTACCTTCTTCTTTAACTGCAATCACTCAATCAGGCTACTCAAAATGTCTGACAGGTTAAGAATTTTTGCAAAGTAATGAGCTTGTGCCAAATAAAACTTCTAGTGATACAGAAGGGCAGAGAGACAAAGAGACAGAGAGAGACAAAAGAGACAGGCAGAGAGACAGAGGCAGATTGAGAGAAACAGATACAGAGAGAAATACGGAGCCGTTTTCTTTTTCGCAATGTTTTTTACAATAAGAAAAGACCCCAGCTATGCCGAGTATTTTGCTAGTATGTAGTAAATTACTCCCTCTGACACTTTATGTAGTCAGATTTTACAAATAATGAGCAAGTTGTGTTTTTCACAATTTCCGTCCGTCCGTTCAATCGTCCGCCTGTGCACACCTCTACCGTCTAAACCTTATGATTTTTTCCAAAATGGGTATTCCCTGGTCGACTTGGCTTGACTCGAGGATTTGCAATTTGGAAATACATTCTTTAAAATTAGTGTATACTTAACAAGGAACTCGGGGACATTTTCAAAATGTTCACAAAAATGGTTCCAATTTTACTTTCTCGTACTTACTGACGTAGGAAGAGAAAGTTTTGTAATCGCGCAGCGGGAAACGGCGAATTTTCACCCTAAAAACTCTTGTTCCCGGACCATGGTCACAAAAAAGTGGATAAATCCAATTACTAAATATAGAAAAGAATCCTCTAAGACGTGGTGTACACAGAATTCAAATTTAGTTCGTCCTTCATAACGAAAAGTCCATTGACGGTAAATCGTCTGTCCGTCTGTGCACAACGCTAACGCGTAAACCGATTTTCTCTAAAATTGATATTTCCCAACCGTTCGGAATGATGTCGCATCCCTCGGAATTAAAAACCGATATTTTAATTTTGGGGAGATATTTACAAGAAGCCCCACGGACATTTTCAAAATTTTAAAAAAAATTGCACCATTTTATTTTATTATTTTTTTTGTTGAATAGTGTAAATGAAATTAAAGAGGGTAATGTAATTTTAATTACAATTCCCTATTAAAAACGCTAATATTAAATCTATTTTTGCTTTCTCGCACTTTATTTTCTTTATTCTACAATTTGTATTCTCAATGGATTGATGTAAGAGTACATAAAATTATAATATTTTCCAGTTTATCATATACAACTGCGGAGTGCAGGCAAACTGTACAGCGTTAAGTCACCATATGCCAAGATTAATTCTATTTTTACTTTTAGTCTGTCTTCTATTTAATTACTCAACGTGTATTCACCTTTTTTTAAAATTTTCCTAATTCTATGGTTTCCTAATAGTAGAACGCAAATATTATTTTAAGAATATTAAAGAACAATGACACCTCGTGCTAAATGGCAATTTTCTTTTATAAATCTGGAGCCGTTTTTAAGAAAATAGAGTTTAAGCGCTACCGTTAATTCGAAATTTAAAGCTCTTTTTCACAGATACGTTTTCAGATTTCGACCTCAATTTCGAGTTTCAACGGAAATACACGCTTTGGTGTCCCCTGATACCGAAAAAGTGATTCTTTGATTCAACTGGTGCCGTTTTCAAGAAAATGGAGCTTAAGCGCTACAGTAAATTCGAAATTTGAAGCTCTTTTTCACAGAGAAGTTTTGAGTTTTGGTAATCCATTTCGAGATTTCAACGGAAATACACGTTATGAGGTCCCCTATACCACAAACGTGGTTCTTTTCAAAACGTCGGTCTTTAAACACCAATAGCGTCTAAATCATGCGAAGAATTTTTCCGAATTGAAGAAATGCCTGTCCATCCCGCTCGAGTCGAAGGTTTGAGATTTTGAACAACATTCTATAACATTTGGGGGTAAATTTACACGAAGAACCCCGGACATTTTCAAAACTTTCTCGAAAAGGCTCCAATTTTTTCCTTTAAATTTCTTGTGAGAATATAGTACAATAAACTTATTAAGGTGGAATACGTCCGATAATCACGATTAACACTGAATTTTAGAAAATTGCAAATGTTTAAATTTTTTCGGCCGCTTCATACACCTACAAAATTAAAGTTACAGATTTTTCGTTGAAACAAAATTTGTTCTCCTTAGTGAATTCTTTCATTAAGGTCATATACATTTTTTGAAAGTATTAGCAGTTTTTGCGGAATATTGCGTGCAATACTGTAGGTGCAATTTTAAACAAGTGGTGCAACAGAATGCCACAGACTTTCCCGTAATCGTTTTTTATTTTCTTGGATCTGAGCCAGCTATTCGAAATTGCCACATACTCGTGCCAGCTGCCAACTATTGTCGCCCAAATTACTTTTTTTAACATTTTCTTAATTTCTCGGTTTCCTAATTCTAGTACGTAAATATTAATTTTAGAATATTAAAGAACACTAAAACCTTGTCCTAAATGGCAATTTGCTTTGAAAAATTTGGAACCGTCTTTAAGAAAATGGCGTTTAAGCGGTACTAAGAATGCGAAATTTGAAGCTCTTTTTCACAAACATTTTTTGAGTTTTCCAAACACTTCATTTGAAGTCATTTAAATGGCTTTAACTGGCAATAAGTGCAAATAGTGTTTATACATTTCTGGTGATGTGCACATTAAAGGTGTGAGATACCTTTATTAAAATTATATTGGTATAATTTTAGCAAAAAACAAAAAAACAAATTAAACTTTACGTCATATTAAAGAATGGAATTAGCACTATCGGTTCGAAATTGCTAAATACTCTTGCCAGCTGTTATCTATTGCCATCCAAAGCACACTTTTTTGACATTTTGATAATTTTCCGGTTTCCTAATGGGAGAACGGAAATATTAATTTTAGAATATTAAAGAACACAAAAACCTAGTCCTAAATGGAAATTTTTTTTTAAAAATATTGTCCCGTTTTTCAAAAATTGGCATTTAAGCTCTACTGTAAATGCGAAAATGGAAGCATTTTTTCACAGAAAATTTTTGAGTTTTCAAAATACTTCATTTGAAGCACTTACCCCCCAAAACATTATAATGTATTTGCTGGTAATGTGTATATTAAAGATGTTAGAGATCTTTCAAAAAATCACATTTGTGTAATTTTTGAAAAAAAAACAAAAAAATACCCCAAAATAAACTACTTCACATTAAAAAGTGCATTTTGTTCTATCGTTCCAAAACTTTTAAGACAAAAATTTATGAAAAAATGCCGAGCCAGTTATTAGAAAATGCCGTTTGAGTGTTTCTGAAAATGTTTGAGTTTGAGCTACTCTTCACAAAAAAAGTTTGAGTTTTCGAGAAACTTTACCCGACATAATTTAAATCCAAATATTCATAAATATAATAATGACAACAAATTGCCGGTAATGTAAATATGAATTACGTGAGAAACAAGTCAAAAGATTTTCATTTTGTAATTTTAGAAAAAAAAAGAATAGAGCATTTTGGTGGTAATGTCATGTCATAGAGAACATTAGGCACTATCCTTACGAAACATTTAAAGAAAAGATTTGGAGCCGTGACTGAGAAAATCTTGTTTTTGTAGTTTTTTTAAAATTGCACATATTGCACACAATTTTTCGCGAGAACTACTCCAATTTCAAAAAAATACACATGACTTTAATGAAAGGACTCGCAATGGAGAACCAATTTTAATTGAAATTTGTACTTGCAGGCCGAAGAAAATTCAAACTTTGAAATCTTCGAAATTTAAGAGGAAACCGTGAAATTAGGACCTATGCCACCTTAAAAAGAGTATTTACTCCAATTTTACAAGAAATTTAAGAAAAGAAATTTAAAGGAATTTTCCTCCAGATAAAATTTGTTCTCCATAGTGAGTTCTTCCATTAAGTTCATGTACATTATCTTGAAAATTTTAGTAGTTCTCCTTTAGGCCTTTGGCCTCAATATTTTAGTTTTTAAGGCCATAGAACGCCTCGTTTAGGAGTAATTAACGATACTAGTGAGAACCCGTGCGATTAAATCGCACGGTTAGTCAAATAACCAAACTGTTTTCTGCTTAAATTCTTTTTTTGTATTCCAGCATTATAAACGACCTAACCTCACGAAGATCACTAACCTCTCATATTTCAATATTTCTATTCAATGTAGAAAATCACGTTCACGTGCTTACACAACCTACACTAAATTGAAACAAACAAAAATGCTTGAGATTGCAACATTCACTTGTTTCCCGCCACCGTCCAAGTGTAATTTTCTTCCGATAGATCGCGCGGACAATCAGATATTACAGATCCCGAATTACTACTTTTTTTAATATTTAGGTATTTTTAACGCCCTTTTTCAATACGAATGTCCCATGTGCAGGTGAAAAGAAACACGATTTTTCAATCCATTGCTTCTTTATACAGATCGGTTTCGTATGTCGCCCAATTTATTGAAAAGACCAAACAGCCCTTTGAGAAATAATATATAAGATAGAAGATAGATTCAAAGTGCTGCCGGGTGTGTTGCAGGTTATATTTGACATGAATATTTAGTTTTGTTCTACAGCGCCGTGTAGTGGAGTAACAACAGAAATAACGACACATAAACCTTCTGGGTGAAAAAACTAAGAGCAAACTTTCATAGAGATCAGTCCAACGAAGTCGGAGTTTGATCTGTGTGTGTGTGTGTGTGTGTGTGTATATATATATATAATTTTTATTATTTGCTAGTTCATTGCAACTTAGAGTCGCTTATCGCATCCTAGCTTCCATTTGCTGCGATCTTTCCAGTCGTTTTCTTGCAAGTTTCTCCCGTTCATCGCTTTATTTACTGCATCCTTCCAAAGTGTCCTCGGTCTCCCTCTTCTTCTTCTTTCTGCAGGGGTCCATTCGATAATTTTTTTCGGCCACCTTCCCTCATCCATTCGACGCACATGCCCATACCACATGCCTCCACAGTGTCTAAAATTGTTGTCCCTATGTTTAGCCTTGCAAGCACGTCTTCATTCCTTATTTTGTCCTGAATCGTGAGCTGACAACAACGTCGCCAATAACCCATTTCTGTTGCTCTTAATTTCTTCTTTTGTTGTTCCGTTGTTGCCCACACTTCTGCTCCATAGGTAACGATGCTCTCTACAATAGACTTGTATATCTTTATCTTCGTGCAAGGTTTTATTTGTGGGCTCCATATGGTATTATGCAGCTGTTTGGTAACTTCTTTCCCTTTTCTTATTCTTTCAATAATTTCAGCTTCACTTTTACCATTTTTGGTAAACATTACTCCAAGGTACTTGAAGCTATCGACTCCTTTGATAATACCACCTTCTAGCATCAAATTTATGTTTACATTATCAGCTACAATATATTCAGTTTTAGAGATACTTATTATTAGCCCCCATTTCTGGTATTCTTCAAACAGCTTTCTCAACATGTAATGTATATCATCTTCATCTTCTGCCAATATCCATTGGTCGTCAGCAAAAAGCGAAGTGAACAATTTATCCGTTCCGATTGAAACTCCCATATTCGCACAAGTTCGCCTCCATCTCTCCAGGGCAGATGTTAGATATATTTTGATGAGTGTGGGAGCAATTGTACATCCTTCTCGCAGACCTTTGGTGACAGGGAATTCTTCAGATATTCTTCCACCTACCTTCACCCTACTAGTACAATTAACATACAGTACTTTCACTGCTCTTATATATAGGTCACTAACTCCGTTTGCTTTCTTTGCTAACCAAAATTTGCAGAGGGGAATACTATCATATGCCTTTTCTAAATCGATGAAGACCAAATGGGTTTCAAGTTTTCTTGCTAACCGTTTCTCCAGAAGCTGCTTTAAACAGAAAACACAATCCATACATGATCTTCCGGCACGAAATCCATTTTGTTCTTCTAGCTCGTGTATCTGATTTTCAATTCTTTGTTTTATAATTTTGCCATATAGTCTTGAAAGAGAATTAGTCACGCTTATTCCTCTGTAATTGGAGCAAACTCGTCTCTCTCCTTTCTTATAAATGTTTAATAAATTAAAAATGTTTAATATAATCATAAATATAGGCAGTTTTCCATTCAGGGGGCACAATTTCATCCCTCAAGAAACAGCTGAAAACATATGCTAACAGCTCGTGAAGCAAGCCCGTCTCATATTTAAAAAGTTCTATGTGGAGTCCGTTCGGTCCAGGCAAGCGTCCTTTTTTCATGGATCTAAGAGCTTCCTTTATCTCTTTAACTAAGATGACGTCATTTTCAGTAAAAATCTGATCTGAGAAACTTATTTCATTGTCTAATTGAGTAATAAATTCTGGACGATCTTCAGTTAACAGCTTCTGGTGATAAATGTTCCACTCTTTTAAGGGAATAAGACTTATGGGCATAGTCTCCTTTCTATTTGTTCTAAGATATTTCAGTGTTTTCCATGCTTCAGTTGCCTTTCTATATCCTACATGCTCATCAATAGTCTTACATTTTATATTCCACATTAAATTTGAGCTACGATTATTGCAGCACGTTATACCGACAAGCAGGAATAATCTGTGTATATTAATCTGGTTGTTTGTATGGTTTGTATGTACATGTGTAGATGTATATATATATATATATATATATATATATGTATATATATATATATATATGTATATATATATATATTGTAACCGAACGTGACGTCGGTTTCAGGGGGTGATTTTAGTGGGATCGTGGCTCATCCGAAGATTTCAAAATAAGAAAGAAAACACAAAGTCGTGACCACAGAAACAACTTGTAATTGGACACGCGTTGCAAGCAAACACAAAATTACAGAATGACAACAACATTGGCCATAAGATAGAAAACAAACAAAATTTTTTTAACAGCATAAAAAATGAAGAGGATAATTAACTGCAAAATTATGAATTTTAAAGTTGGCACAAATTAGAATCCTAGCAATGTCTTCTGTGACAAAATGAATAAAAGAGATCTCCGGGGAGATGAGTGCCCATAAAGTTACTTCAGAGGGAAGAGCCCAGGCATTTCGGACGACAAAATGTCGAAGTGCTTTCTGTTTACAAAAATTGCAGTTAACCGTCCATCAACATGCACTGCGTAATCATTCATTAGTAATTTCTTGCAAGAAATTATTGCAATTACCAAGATATATTTCGCATACAATTGAAATGAATAAATAATTTTGGGAAACACAGAATATTACTAAAAGTTACTTGAAAGCAAATTAAACGAGTTTGTCCATTACATAAATGCAAAAATTAACATTAATTACAACCTACATCTTTGGTTGACATTGAAAATATGTTTTATTTCTACTCAACAGGCATCTCAGTTTCAATAAATATTTTGAGATATTTAAGTTTATTTAACTTCTTCAACAGTTTATATCAGATATGTTTTATACCCTTTTAATTATTCATAAACAGTGCAAGGTGTTTTTTTATAACTTGACTTGAATTTAACACTATCATCAAAAGTCTTTTTTTAAAGGCCAAAGCCGCACTAGCATCTCATTAACATAAGATTCTTCCACAAATCAGTGATGTTCTCCCCTAAGAAAGACATATTACTATTCACTTAAATTCTTCATCAGTTCATAGCAAATATATTTCATACCCTTTTAATTATTCATAAATAACACAATGTGTTTTATAACTTGACTTGGATTTAACACTATCATCAACATTTTCTTTTAAACAGAAACTGCACTTGCATTTCATTAACATAACAAGATTCTCTCACAAATCAATGATGTTCTCCCCTAAGAAAGACACGTTACTTCAAATATCTTTTGATAACCGTACACAGTGACTACGAAATATACCAATGGGACGGGTATATCAGTCATTAAGCAAGAATGTTAGTGGCCAAAGAAAAACAATCCGACAGTGAACGACCGGAACAATGCATCAACCTGAATTCCATAGTCTATTGTTTCCAAATTCTCCTTACTTTTTGTAGTGTCATAAACAAAAATTATTTTATCTTGAACACCGACCTTAATTGGGTGGCCGTGGCGTTCGTCACCAGCGCAAAACTCACAGCAAAGAAAATGCGGCTGCCGACGCTCTGTCATGGGCCCAAGCACGAGTTCTCTCTGTAACCACGTCGTACTCCAAGACCAGACGCCTCCGTCGATCGTGCCTCTGCCGTGTGATTCTAGACACCACTGGCACAAGCCTCTCCTTTCTCGCTAACTTGAGTTCGCGGCCACACAGTCAGCTTCCAACAACTGCTTACGGTTCTAGTAGCTTTCTCTCTCGGCGTCCCGTACGCCCTTCTCCCGACCAACTGCCCACCTCCGTGTCCAACAACCCTCTCCCGTAGTGCCGCACACTCCTCCTTCTCCCCTCTTCTGACCATGTCACTGCTCAGATAAGAGTTGCCCCTTTCTCCACCCCTCCGAGCCACCGATAAGGAAACTCGTCGGCTCCCGGCGGCGCGCGCGTGCGAGCGGTGGAATCTCGCACGACCAACAGCCGAAAATCAATTTAGTCAATGTTTTGGCTGATTGATTTCATCACACGAGTACGTGAAATTCACGTTCGCTACAATATATATGTGTATATACATATATGTATATATACATACATGTGTATATATATATTTACACATATACATACAAACCATACAAACAACCAGTTTAATATACACAGATTATTCCTGCTTGTCGGTATAACGTGCTGCTATAATTGTAGCTCAAATTTAATTGCTTAAAACCAAAATTTCGTTTACAGAGAAGATAGAACCACTAATATTCTGCTAACGCATGTTGAATTTTGAAAAACGTAAATGAAATGTTTGTATCAATTATATCTTTGACGATCATAGTCCGTCTGGTATGTTTTCGTAGTTTTTAAGTTATTCCATTGCGTTTTAGTTTCCAATATAGTGACATACATTCAAAAGAAAAACTACTATAAAGTCTTCTAGTGCATACATAAAAAATGTCAGTATAATTTATTCGGTAACAAAGTACTTAGTGGGCCGAATCTCCTTCAATTTGGACGATCAAGCCCCCCTCACCACACTTCTTTACTTTCTGTTTTGACAAACTAGTGTATAGTTATGCTTTGGTATTAGTATATGCTTTTGTAGAACCCTGACCTTAACTTGATTTCAATGTAATATTTAATATCACAGAAAAGAGTGTTACAATTATACTTATAAAAAACTAAATAAACATTTTTTCTCGCCAATCTCAAAACACTTCACTCCCCTTGCATGACTTCAGCGAGTATACCAAAACACTGATCTTTCGCTTAGTGTAGTTTCATAATCTACTATCATGAGTAGATTATTGGCATCTGGCATCACATACCAATAAACATAAGTAGTTTTAAGAGAGGCGAGCCAAGTCTCCTCTTTTGTCAAACCACCTTAGTTTTCTCTTCATGGCTTCCAGTTTAACAACGAATCTCTTAAAGCAATTTCAACCAAATTCTGCATTAATGCTTTAGAGCGTTCCAGAAAAATGATCGCCATTCAAAATGTCATCCCGATTATCTTTATACACTTTTATTCAGTTCAACACAAAATACATAGCTGTGTTTACGGTTTGTAAAGCAGGTCGTTCAGGGCTGGGGGCATATGAGGCATGGTGAGGCACTGCGGATGTGCATTCGATTGGAAGGAACTGGGCGGCTTAAATCAAATGTTTATTCACAATTTGATCTTTATATTGTCAAGCCACCCGGGCCCTCGCGTGCGACATCGGGGCTCGATCGGGCGATCGAGATCCCCCCCTTTCTTTCACTCACTTGGGTAGTTGCCGGACTAGCTCAGGAGCAGTGATTCTCTACGAGAAATGGGGGCCTATGGATGGACGCTACTTGGTTACCAAAATGAAATACATTGAGTTTAAAAAAAATAAATATTTAATGAGCTAAAATAAAAGAAATATAAAAATAAATCCTATTACTAATAACCCTTCCCTCTTAAACCCAAAGACATCCCTCCCCTCTTTCTTATTTATCCCGCAACTCCCAAAAAACCGCTTGAATTTATCCCCCCTTTCCCAGATTCCCCTTTTACTTAAATAACTTTCTTACTTGCTAGAAGACAATACAATTAAGATACAATTTACAGAGGAAGAAGCAAAATACAATTTAGGAAGTTTCTTTTTCAACAAAAAAGCCACAGCGCGGCTCGCTTATGATGGGGCACAGGTCTATAATCCGGGCCATTCACAAGAGTCTAGGGGACAACAGTCCGTGTTTTGGGAGACTTCGTAGGGTCGATGCCCGACCTTCGTGTGACGTCACCAGAGCTCCTTCTTCTTCGGCGGTGAAAGCCGTGCCAGTAGCGGGTTACAGCTGACGAGGCAGGGTCCTCGCCGGGGGGCGGGAGGCAAGCACTCGCACTTGCAGCCGGCGAGGTGAGGTGGACGGAGACTCCAGTACGAAATACAGCTCTGCGGCGGTCGCGGGCGTAGTGGCGTAAGCCGAATTGAATAATTTTGACTCGCGCGCGGCACGAGGTTGCACCGCACAAGCAGCGATAGTCTCTTTCAGGCGACCGAACGAGATTGCTTTGCGCCTAACGTGAATAACGGCGCGCTAGTCACAATAATAGTCCTTTAACAATTCAAAAGAAAAACCACACGCGTGATAGCGAACATCCGTCAGGAGCAATTTCGCGCTCCGCATCACACACAGCGCACCAAAAAATTAGAACAATACTGTCTCTCACACTGCGGAGGTGTCGACGCCAGCGGCGTTTGCTCCCCGAACGACGCACCGCCGAGGTGCGCGTTCCTCGCTCCTCCCCGAACCTACTCTCAAGACCGTCTCCCTTCTTCTCTTCTGATTTTTCACTTGGTCACATCTCGCGAAGCCTCTGTAACCCCCTCTCCTTACTCCTTCGTCGAAAGTTCTGGAATGATTTTTGGTTTAAATTTTGAAAGGTTCCTCTCTATTGGCAAAAGGCAACTGCGTCTTAGCTTAATTTCGGCCAATGTCCGGAAGCGTTTTCTGGCCGTAGTCGATGGAAAAATTCCACTCAACCCTCTCTCTCTAACGTCGGGGGGGCCGCAGGTCGCCTGGGGATGTGGCGGCGCCAGAGAGGCGCCGGTCGGGTCATAATTCTTGTACACACTACCCCCCTCCGGACAAAGAAGCACGAGGGGACCTCTTCCAGCACGTGTGCATTGCGAATTGGCTCGACCTAGCACGCACAAAAGAAACAGGATTCTGCGTAGGCCCGCGACAGGCTACTACGGCGTCTGTTTTAAATCAATTTTTTCTATCAACTGTTCGGTATCGTCACAATATGAACATTCGGTGAATTATTTATAAACAAAATAAATTCAGTGAAGTGTTATACTGTGACAGCGCTTCTCAGATAAAAACTGAACTTTAAATAATTTAGTCCTCTAATTATATATTTTCAATGGTTGTGGCAGTTACATGGTCATATTTGTTTACTCTTTTGCAATTTTATACCTATGGTCCAGATCTAGGAGGAGGTGTCGTTTTAATCTTCGGATGTTTTCACTGTTAACCACAATGTGCATTGCTTGGTAATTTGGGTGATTTCAAGTCGTTTTTGATACCATTTGCTATATTCTGTAATGGTCTGATGGATAGGTGGAATCAGCAAATCAGTATTTTAAGTATTATTACATACAAACCATCGAGCAATAGTTATGTATAGTAGAACTTTTGATTGAAATCTTTGTAGAATTTCAATATTTGAACGACTACCTGTTTCCCAGAGTTGTAAACCGTAAGTCCAAAGTGGTTTTTATATCGCCTTGTAAACTAGTAATTTATTGCAGAGAGAGAGAGAGATAGACGATCTTCTGCCGATCATTCAACAGAGTTTTTGAAGTTTAAGTGGACTGGGTGAGGAAGCGGGTGGAGCGCGGCGGGGAGAGGCGGGGACGCGCGGAGACGGACGTGGCGTGGTGAGGTAGGCCGGGGTAGGGTGGAGCACGGCAGGGGAGGGCGAGTGTAGCGGAGTAGGTCGGGAAAGGCGGGGAGTGGCGGAGAGGAAGCAGGGTGCCCTGAAGTGCAGAGCGGGGAGCGGAGTGGGATGGTGCGGGGAGCGGCGAGAAAGAATGAATCTGAAATTACTTCCATCTTACACTATGCAGACGCACTCCATTGCGTACACTGTTTAAGAAATGATTGTGATAAATACCCGGGTAACTTATTAATTACGAATATGCGATTGTTTTGTAATGAACGCTTTCATTTTATATCTTACCGTATAAAGTGTGTGGTCCCACACTCAGGAAAAAAAACAAACATCTGGAAAAAATCATTCACGTGAGTAAAAATGACTTTCTGATACGGTTTGCAAGATGGTATCGCTACGAGATATTATCTAGATTTAACAGTCAGGTAGATAAGATTGCCATGTGCTTGTAATATTGCGCAGTAGATTCAATAGTACAGACGTGTCTTATTATCTCGACTTCCCCCACACACAGACATACCCAGTTTATAAATTGGTCGTGAGAATCGTTTAACACTTTTCAAACTTCACATTTGCTGTTGATAGTCTGATTAAATTCAGTGAGTCATCTGTGCTGTCTTCCCGGTCTCCGCATTCGGATTAGTAAAGGTAAGAAATATGGAGATAATCTTGATACTTTACGCACAAACTTTTCACATCAGAAACAATAAACAATATACACGGGCATAAGTTTCATAAAATTTTGAAACAAAGGGCTAATTAAAATATTAGCAATAATAATACGAATAATTTCTTGCAACCCACACGCTGAATTTGTAATATTTATTATAAAAAACTTGATTTGCAAATAATTATATCTTTATTGCAAAATACCTCTAAAAGTTAAAGAATTTAACACAAAACAGTCGGTATTCAGAAATAAATATCAAATTATTTCCGTTATTTTGTTTTTAAGATTTTAAATATACAGGAATTTAGCATTGATACTTTAAGGATAATTTTTCTATTTTAATATCTTCGAATATTTTAAGACAAAAATAGCTTAAATGGTGAAAACAGAGCAAACGCTAGTGATAACGCCCTTCTCGGTACTCGCCTAGCCAGTGTGTCTTAAAAGCTCAAACAGTAAATCAGTGTTCAACAGTGAACTATTAAAATGTCTGGTTTATTTTTATTGTGATTGTGTGAAGTCGAATGCGTATTCTCGGAAAAATTTTATAGAAATTTTAAATTATGGTTTCGTCCGTACTACTGTATTTGAAATAAATATCTGAGAATTAGGAAAGTTAAAATTTTTGAAACTTTTCTTTTACCGAAGGAAATTATTAATATTCGGGTCACATTGACAAAAATATATTGAAATCCTTTATCGTTCATTTGAAATTATTTTTTCTTACTCTTGCAGAATGGAGAAAGTATGCAGAAATAGCAAAAAATTATTCTTGATATTTTCTTGGAAATTCACTACGTTCTGAAGACCAATATAGTGAAATAACGGGAGATAAAAAACCTGTACTGATTACCTTAATTTTGGTCTGTGAGTGTTTATCTGATTTCTAACCTTGCGATTTGTGTTTCAAAACGTTCAATTAAAAAAGCAATTTTGAATGATTTTCAGATAATTATCCAAACGTAAATTTTTTTCAGTACGATACAAGGAACAGTATTCTCACAAAATTTATTTCGCAAACGTTACATTAATATCTCAAATGACACAAAAATATGACATTTTTCCAAGTAGAGCTATTTTCGAAAATAATATGTAAAGTGGCCAGATTTCTTCTAAAACACGAAATAGTTGAAACAGATTAAAAACGCAAAACTATAACAACAACCACACCGTATTTAATAAATTTCTATTCTATTTCAGATGCAATCAATTTATAAAAATAGTATAACTAGTAGAGGTATCTTTAAAGTTGATACGATTGTACCTAATGACCGATATTTAACATAACCATAACAAAATAAAAATTATAAAATTATATAATATCTTCAAATGAAAGGTAATTACCTACCACATCTAAAATTATTTAATTAATAAAATTTGTGGATTCAAAAGCAGTACTGTACAATACCGTATTATAGAATATTGGTTATTACAGTAAATAAATAATATTATTTTACACAAAGATAAAATCATTTTAATATTTGGCCAAAATAGGAAATTAGACAGGGTATAGACAGAAACTGCGGATGCAATACCACAATTTCGCGTAAGACCAATACTCGTAAATAAAATGGTTGCCTTCAGGAGAGGTGTAGCTTCGTTTAAGAGAGGAAAGATAAGTAGTGATTACGTGAGACCCTGTAGGACTCTCACGCGCCGATAGAGACCTAAGGTCAGCTGGAAATGGTTTCGAGTAAGATTGGAAGATAGGCCTAAATATATAAAACAACTAATTTAGACAGATATATTTTATCTTTAGGCATTAATGAAGTCTCTCTCAAAAAACTGCTTTCATTACTGTAGTCTTAATGTCGGTCGTTGATAAAGATCTAAAAAGTAGTAGTTGAAAAAATTACAGTATATTCAAATACCTAATTTCTTCCATTATCTTTTTACAGAAAGAAGTCAAATTCATCAGTGAAAGTGGATCGTAAACAATCATCAGTGAACTGATGCAAGAAGAACATATACGACATAAATGAATAGTATGTTCTGGGGAAACACGCCCAGTGTTTCTAAAGTGTCCTATACATTCTTCAAGAATTTATTATTAATATTATTACATTGTTAAAATTACTTCCTTTCAAATTTCTTCCAATAATCCTCATTACATACAAGGGGGGATAAAGGGAACTGGTTATCAATAAATTGAGGTCTTTCTAAGCGAAATAAAAAGTTACATTCTAAACCAGAACTGTCAGATAGAGAACATCTTATTTTGCGTTATAAACATTAATTTATCTCACAAAATAATTTATTTCTTTAGGTATGAAAATTTTCTTTCATCTCTTAATCTTCGGTATACTAACAATTTTACCTCAGTGGGGTATTACGGAAGTAATTGTGCCGGAATGTACCTTTACAGGAACGTCGGGATATTGCGCGAGAATGGCCGGTCGATTCATACGCCCAGACTATAACAGCAACATACGCGCTCTTTACATTGTGAATTGCGACCTCACCGCTCTAACGTCGGACGATTTGGCGCAGTTTCAGAGCCTCTCTACACTTCACATAAATAACAGCACACTCCCCCTAACAGCACATCGAAATCTTCTGTCTGGTTTAAAAGAATTGAAAGATCTTCAAATCGCAAATTCCAAACTGTCGGATGATATCAAATACATGTTTGTGAAAAACACCGGACTCAAGAATTTATATTTGCAAAGTAACAAAATTACACAAATTAGTAAAGACACGTTCAGTCACTTGACTGAACTGGAAACGATAGATGTCAGTAACAACGATATTTCAGAAGTCGACCAAGACGCATTCGTTACCCTCAAACATCTCAAAAAACTCGTTTTGAGCAAAAATAAAATTGGGGAAAATTTCGATCCCGATTCCCTCTCCCTGTCACCAGAACAATGCGGTGTGTGTGGTGGAATATGTCCCATTAATGCATCTTCAAGCTGTAAAGTAAATGAGAAAACCGATCATTTGTGGCAAGCTTTCGAAGAGAAGTATGATATACTTTTCCTTGAAGACAATCCCATTTGTTCCAAGTTGGGGCCCGATGATTGGTCAGTAACGTCAATGGACCCAGATGCGGCGGCTGGCCAACCCAGCGCTGGCTGCGTCCTTCTTGAAGGAGGCGCATGCGAGAAGCACAAGGCCCGCCGCGAGTTCTTCGCTACCGCCTGCACACAAAGCGAAGCGGCGCCAAAGAGGAGCGGCAGGAACCACGGGGAGGACCTGTCGTCCGCGCCAGAAGCGGAGGACGGGGAGGAAGTCGGCGACCTGCCCGAGTCGGCCCCGGAGGCGGAGGACCAAGACGACCCCCGTGCGCCGGGGACCTCTGGCGAGGCGGCGGGGGCGGGGGAAGACGACTCACCAGCTGAGGGCGATGGCCAACGGGACCCATTTGCAGATGGGGTGGGTGAGACCCCGGTCGACGAGGAGCCATCCTCCGTCGTCGACAGTGGCAATGACGACGACGGTGATGCCGTCGCTGCCGACGACGACGCCGCCGCCGGCCTGCCCCCCAGCTCCGTCGAGGTGGAGGAAAGGCCTGTTGAAAGCCTCTCGCAGTTTTCATCTCGGAGCGTCCTCTTGGGAGGACTTGTGGGAGTCGGCGCGGCAACTGGGGTCGGAGCGGCTTTCGTGGTGTTCTTTCGCACCAAAAGATCATACCGATCTATCCAACAGAGTGATGAAGATCCTGACAAATTCGAACTCAAAGTAAGTCAATATTTGACATTATTATTTTGTTTCATTAATATGTTGAGAATTTTGTGTATTTTTCTTCCTTTCAGAATGATATACAGGTTTAAAATTGTCCATCTTTCTGTCTGAATGCTTTTGTTACAGCCTATATGTATATTTGCCTCTTTACATATATGTCTGTCTCTCCGTCCTCAAAATGCCATTTTTTCCTTTCATATTTTTTTCTGAAATCTTATATTTGTATATCTACTTGTAAATAATTTAAAATTTTGGATATTTTCAATGTAAAAATTAATGGACATTGTTTAGTTTATGAAAATTTGTAATAATACTGGGAAAACCCAGCAGATGTTGTTTTGTCCTTCATCCCCTCATTCCCTTCCCATCTCCCTTTCTCACTCTCTCCCTCCCACGCTCACCCTGTCCCTGTCTGTCTGTCTCTGTCACTCCCGCTTTCTGTCCTTCTGATTCATATTTTCTTCCAGATATCTGCACGTCTCTGAGCAGGTGACGTAATATCGGGAAGCGCCGTACCAGCAAAAATGTAATAAAATGTTCAGGAAGAGTTCATTCTGTAGATTTAGTAGTTCATGAAGAGTTCATTCTGTAGGCCTTAGGCCTTAAAATTTTAGTTTTTATGGCCCTAGAACGTATTGTTTAGGAGTTATTTAACGATATAGATTCAAAATGCTGCCGAGTGTGTTGCAGGTTGTATTTGACGTGAATATGTAGTGGATATGTAGTGAATAAGTAGCGCCATGTAGTGAAGTTGCAACAGAATTTACAATCAATAAAACTTCTCGGTGAAAAAACACGTAGAATTGCCAACTTCCATGGAGATTGGTCTAACGGTGTTGGAGTTTTGCTCTTATATACATACCAACATCCTGTTTCATACATATAGATAATAATCCTAGCTGTATGTAAGTGAGTAGGGCATTGGAATATTGATATAGATTTTCAACTAAGAAAGGGAGATTAATAATTAAAGGATATCGCTCCTAATGTCAAAAGAATATACCTGTGAAAGTTTTTCCCAATGAACTTTTCTCTAAACCTAATTTACCGGAAACTCAGTGCTCAAATACGAGAATCTTCCTCGTCTAATTAGGATCGGATGTTACAGGTCATCAAGAATTATCAACCGCAAGCATTTTCATGGGAAGAAGCGACGCCACTCACAAGTTTACCAGCTTAATAAAACGTGTAGCAGGAAACGTTTTGTCCCAAGCTGTTTATCATTCATCTCTCGCGAAAGAGAAGAAAACCGTACTAGCCATGTTCTGAAAATGATCAATAGAATGAGTAAGCGCTTGGTTATTGACGTCTTAATTATTTCTTTTAAAGCCAATTCCATTGACGGTGTTAATAGTTTATTATTATTGTTGCATTTAAGTAGCCATTCAAAGCTTCTTATGGATACAAGAAAAATAATACCTTTACATCGCTATAAACCATCAGTGAATTTACATATTAACAATGTGCTCTTCGCAATTTTCATAGAAAGTCAGACCCAGTAGGTCAGCCGGCTCTATGACATGGTGTGAATTTCTTGCCTCATTGAATTGAGTACATTATTTATATTGGAGTTCATTTCAGCTATTCTGCAAGATCATTGAAAATTTTGGAAACTTTTATCAATTTCATTTGCCAGCTCAAATATGCTGATAAGTACAAATGAAAAAAGCAAAATAAATACATCTTAGAAATGATGACAATAAATAAGGCAATAGAACAGACAAGACGTCAATAACGTGAAAAACATATTTCACTTAGAGCAAACAATTAATGATCTTAAATTATTTTTAATATAACATTTGGCATTTCATATTCCGTTTATATTTTTACATTATAATATATGCATTATAATGAAGAATGCATGAGAATATATTGTAATGCTTTGACATAAAAACGATCTCATGTAGCAGCCTTTGCGCACAATCGTCATCTATTTTTGAATTTGTAATACTTCTTAAAATTTGAAAAGTTTTGTTCATTTCCTATATGCTCATTAGTGAACTACAAAGCACACGAATCTCATTTGCGAAATCGACTTTGCGAAAAAAATGTTTAAAGTGAAGCATGTGCCAATGGAAAAAGGATTATGTGGTTCGAATCAAACAAAACTAAATCATGTATCGTATATCAACCACACAAATTATTTATTCCAATTACTTTGATGTTCATTTCTTTCCATTTTCTGGTCTCAAAATGTCTTTCTTAAAATATGAGAAGAATTTTGTTGATTTCTTCCTTTATATTTTTAATACTGAAACTAATAATGTGACATTGATGTGGAAAATATTTTCCCGATTTTGACAAGTTTCGGCGATCCTACGCTTGTACGATCAAACCGATACCCTAAGAATACTCGCATTTGAATGTATGTGAGAACGCTGGTCAGCGCAGGTGCTTGGAAGTTGTCCAATGGTGTAAAGCACCTAATTTTAAAGGCGCATACTTAACTGATACTAATATAGTGGTAGTGTTTCGGAAGCGATAGCTGATTGGAGGCCTGAAATATGTAATCAACAATTAAAAGTGTTCTTTGTAAAAATAACTGAAAATGTTTAGATATCTTTTTAATTGTATATTGGGTGTACATATACTCTATTTATTTAAATTGTAAGTTTTGTATACTAAGTTCAACACTGTTAATGATTATGTAATAATATCTTTCTTATTAAATTTTTTTTACGAAAAATTATTATTTCCGTTTATGTAAATATATATTAATACCAAATGTACATATATACAAATACTGTATTTGTAGACACTCATTAATATAACTATAAACTTTTTTATTACAAGCTGTGAATAAAATCCAAAATGATTTTTGAAATTAGCATTATAAGTGAAGAATTCTAGAATTATCTTGCAACCTCTCCCACAGATACAAAATCTTCATTCTCCTCCGTCTTCTCTTCTTTAAACGTGAAACTGGAACATTATTATTTTGTTGATGTTGTTGCATTTGTCGACTTGTATCCATGTGTAGTTTAATTTCTTTCTGTAAAAATGTATGAATCATTATTAGAAAGATGATTAAATTTCAAATTTTTGGAAAGATTATTAATACAGAAATGAAAATCCCTTTTTTCTTCATTGCTTCCTTTCTACATATTTTGCCTTCATTATGTAATAAAATACGGTAAAAAAATATGGAGCTAGTCCAATTTTCGGGTGTCGTTCGGTTTAAAAAAATTAAAACTACAAAATTTAAAATGGAGCTATTTGACTCAAAGTCTATTGTCAAAAATTAGCTCTTTAAAACATGTCATGTACAATTTTTTGGAAAAACGAGTAGTTTTTGCGTAATTTCTCCTTCATATTATTGAAAAATACAGGGTGTCCAGAAGCTCCCGTTACAAAAAAATACCACAGATTCTGTGTTGCCAGACATGAAGAATGGCAGGTCCAGTTTTTCCGAAAAAAAAAATTGTCTTTGAGAAAATTGAGTTTAAAAATCACTTCCGGGGCGCGAAATTCAAACCGGCCGCAATGACACCAGACAGCGGCGTCACCTTCTGCGCGGAGCATTTCCTCGTTTCTCCGCGTAAACGGTGAAAGATTCGAGTAATGTTCTGTAAAGCATCGCGTTGCTTACTCTAGAATACTTAATAGTAGCAAGTGTTTGCAGGTTCTATTTAATAAATATTTTAAATGTACGTACAAAATATCGAGTTTTGTTCAAAATTATGGCCACGGTACACGGCGGCGTAAATATAAATGATGAACACGGTCCAACATTTATGAAAAAGATTGAATCTCCTGGAATACTCGAATTGTTTTTTTAGCACATATTAATATGAACTAGTGCCTTGGGCTTAAGATTGCCACGTAAATGATAGTCTTCTGTAGATTATTCTAAATATCGTGTTACACTAAGAAGCAATTAGGAGATAAAATATTCGTTGAATGAAAATACTGAGAGTATTGATTATCTTTGGAATTTGAATTGATTCTCCCGACTGTCATTTTCTGTATTCTCAAAATAACAATAGCCAGCTTTAAACTTCTTAATAAACGACTGCACGGTTTATCTACGATGTAGCCATAATTGATGGATATCAATATTTCCCCCCTCAAAAATATTGCATCTTTCCAAAATAAAAGTATCTGTGTGTGCCGTAAAAGATCCATGAACTTCCTTAATGCCACCCGTCAAATATTATTTTCGCTTAAGTAATATGTGGTACAGTAAGAGCACTTCCTGCTGCCGCAGCAAAAGCGTTCCAAAGTAACTGCTATGGAAAAATATGCTAAACTGTTCTACGTGGAACATCGAAGTTAAGGCAAACGGCGTCGACTATCAATATCTCGAAGTTGAATGAGCATTCTACCCGCTGCATTGCTTTTCCAGATGCAAGATGAGAGTATGCCTTTCACCCAAATCTTGGAATTACTTCGTGAAACCATTTTATAAGGCAGTTGACTGCTACTCGGGAAAAGTATTCTTTGAGTTGTTTTGTTTCTTTGAGCTTGCATTGTAGTTAGCAGATACGTACACAAACGAGTAACGACCATTTCCTCAATATAATAATGTATCTATGCCGACGCCAAATTTTCTCTAATACCTGTTCTGTAGAATGATGAAACTCAGTTCTCTTTGTACGCGAATGATTGCAGTACTGATACTTTCTTAGCGTTTTTCAATTCAAAGGGAGGATGGGTTTTCGAGGTTACTACGTAGTACGGAATGTAAGGGAGTTCACTATTACACTATTTCAGTGTTTTAATTTTCAATATTTTTCTTTGATATTTTCATAATGTACAACAAAAATCGGCAAAGAGGGAAAAATTATGCAGTATAGTAAATTTTTAACCAAACCTTCTTTCGAATTATTTAATTTTTTAAATTTATTTTAATGCAGAATCATTATCCTCACTACTTAAATATTTCGAGGCGCAGAAAAACGCAGTGGGAAGGATGTCTTCTGTTCGGGTATCTCGGCGTACACTTGAGCTGCCGCGCGAGCGTTGCTCCGGCACTCGCCGAAGACTAAATACATATCGCAGTACTCATTTAATGAAAACATGCTTATTCTGGCCTCTCGCAATCAAACTCGATATTTCTACTAATTTGCCTTGACGGCGCTTAGCTTATAGTATACGCTGCCGGCGATGTGACGCTTAGGGTTGTGCGGAGGGGAGGGAAGGGAAAAGATGACTCCGTCCAGGTGCTTATTCAGCCATGACCACTGGGCAGGCCGGGTTTCGAACTGCGCAATCTATTGTTTTGAGGCAAATCTGACATGCGGCTGATGGACGAATCACTTGGCGGCGGTGGCAGATTCGCCATACGATATAAACCACGATGTGACGCAGCCTAGCAAGTGACAAATGTAAGGACACTGACCATAATATGAGCTGCGAATGGCAGCGGTCCGGTAACCTCAGTGAATCATGGTCGAACTTTTGCCTGCTAGAATGTTTGAGTTCTTTGGAAGTATTTGTACATCACGCAATGCAACATCACAGTTTTTCTCAGTCTTTTACCCTTTCACACCAGTAATATACTAGTTTTGTATTTCTTATTCATTGCATGGCACATACGGCGACGCTTTTTTATCTGTTTTTATTGAACTGTGGGTTTGGTTAATGGCCTACGTGCCCCTACAAAGATTTTTCAATGCACTGTTCGGTCTGCATCTCCACAAAA
>JAHLJT010009419.1:81737478-81762698 GCA_031308135.1 Acheta domesticus | reverse complement strand
ATTTTAAAATGGTTTAGAAATACTTGGAGCAATTATTTAATTTTACGAAACTAACGCGACAAATGACCATTTCTTTACATTGAATTAATATTATTAATCAATTCGTATAATTTTCTTTATGTCAAAGACAGGCTATTACCTTCGTACTTTTCAACGTAAGGTGAATAATATTGAAAAAACATAATTAATACATTATTGACAATATGAATAAATACAAAAATGAGACTAACGTATTCTCAATCCCACAAAAAAGCTTCTGTGTAGATATCACTTCACAGACTACTGAAAGTTGAAGAATTTTTGCCTAATTGACTTAGTTATAAAACTTGTTTTACGAACTTCAACCACTTAAAATATCAAAGTGTGTCACTGAAAATTACTAAACATTAAAAAAACTATGAAGTAAATGAGTCAAAGACCTAATATAGAAGAAAAGATCGCATTACAAAGAAATTCTTTAATAAGTGGCGGACATAGAAAAAAGTTGAACTTTTTGAATTTCTTGAAATTTTGGAGGTTTCAGCAAATATAGGACCCATTACAAATTATTAATCCAACGTTTCCCTACTTTTAACATAACATTTTTTTGAAAATTTGTATCCATTTTGAGAAAGTCTTATGTAGGGAGAGAGCGGGGCTAGTTGTGACAATTTTAATTTGTTTAATTTTCGAAGGTGTACGAACAATAAGTTAAACGTATAGTAAATGGAACAAGTAGAATGGCTCTTTGTATAAATGTTCACATAATGTATTTAAAATACATAATGTTTTATAAGATATATAAACAATTTTATGCAGCAGTGCACTTTGTCACAACCTGCCCCTCTTTGGGGCAATTTGTGACTGATTGTGGGCACGTTGTGCCACATGTAAAAGAAAACTATAATATTGTTATATAAAATCTAACAATCATATCTACAATACTGATTCATTTATATTCTAACTTTGATTTATATTAATTGTTTCAAACATTGGAATGGCAGTGAATATAAAACATAATGTACGTGCATGTCTTTGTACAGTTGATATGACCCCATTTCTTACAAGTTATACACTGCAACCAATTTCTCTCCACCGTTTGATGTTTTGAACGGTTCTAAACAAACAACGGCACATGCACTATCTTCATCTTAGGAACTTTCGGATGTCTTTTGTCTTTTTTCTACATATTAGATCTAGATCTTTGCTTAGAAACATAACTTTTTTGACAAAAAGCTTTCTTTTTCGTTTTTTCTTCCCTTTTTTTCCTTTCCCGTATACGTACGTATACACGGAGTGATATACGTAGTATAGGGAAAGTTATGTAACGCTAGTGCAAAAAAAGGGCCAATTTTCGGAGTAAAAAATTCATTGACGGGCCCGTGATAACGAACTAGTGGTGATACAGAATGGCACAGACTTTCCCGTACTAGTTTCTATTTCCTTGGGTGTTCGCTAGCTATTCGGAGTTGCCACATACTCTTTCTTGCAGCTAGCTACCATCTATCACCACATTGTACATTTTTTGGTCATTTTTTTAATTTTTCGGTTTACTATTGGTAGAACAGAAACATTAATTTCAGAATGTAAAGAACACAAAAACCTAGTCATAAATGGGAAATTTTCTTTTAAAATTATATGCCGTTTAAGAGAAAATGGCATTTTAGCGCCACTAAAATGCGAAATTTGAAGCTCATTTTCACAGAAAACTTTTGAGTATTCAAAATACTATATTTGAAGTTATTTGAAGCACTTACACTCACAAATATAATAATCTTTACAAATTGTGGATAATGTGCATATTAAAAGTGTGAGAGAATCTTTCAAAAAATTTACATTTATATAATTTTTGAAAAAACAAAAAAAATTATTAAAAATAAATTTTAAGTCATATTAAGAGTGTAATTAGCACTATCCGTTACAAAAGTTTCAAGAAAAATTTTTTACCCATATATGAGAAAATGGCGTTTGAGCATTTCTGAAAATGCCGAAATTTTGAGCTACTTTTCACAGAAAAAACGGTTGTGATTTCTAAAAAACTGTACTGGACATTATTTAAAGCATATATACTCATAAATATAATAATGTAAAAAAATCGCCGATAATGTAAATATTAACGACATGAGAGACAAGTAAAAAATTTACATTTTTGTAATTTTTTAAAAAAACCAACCGATAGAGCAATATGGCTTCTATGTCATCTGATAGAGTACACTTACCACTAGCCCTACCGAAAGTTTAAAGAAAAAATTTGGAGCCGTTTTTTGAGAAAATCTTGTTTTTGTAATTTTTTAAAATTGCAACATATTGCACGCAATATTGCATGAAAACTACCAAAATTTTGAAAAACATTTGCATGACCTTTATAAAAGAACTCAATATGTAGAACAAATTTTATTTGAAGAAAAAATCTCTATCTTCAATTTTGTAGTCGGAGAAAGACGACGAAAAAAATTCAAACATTCACAAATTTCCAAAATTCAGAGTTATTCGCGAAAATCGGACCTATGCCATGTTAATAAGTGTATTTTACTATGTTAATAAATGTAAAATGTACATTTTTGATGAAAAATCTGTGTACGTATTGGCTGATAATGTTATTCTCAGACGTAGACACAGGCAAACGGACAGACGTTACGAAAAAAACTCATATTAATCAGCGACTTCAGAGACGTATATTTCCATCAAAATCGTGATAACAATTTTCCGCAATCTTACTAATATTTTCTACATATGAAAAGCAGAAGGTAAACACGTTGAGACTTCTGTAATTTGGAATAGAATCAATCAGAGCAATTTTTCATCATTAAATCTATAATCCTAGTGAAAAATTTAAGGATTTTAATTTTGCATTTGTATAATATACAAGTGAGCATGACTTATTTAAAAAAATATTTACTGCATTAGAGAGTGTTTTCACCGAGAACTCGTCGAAAACTCTTGTCGTTTCGTTTAATTGACATAGCTCTTTTACGACTAGCGCTGTAAACCTTAACTTGGCTACCACGGCGAGACCTGAAGATCCTGCAAGGACACATTCAGGAAACTTCTGTTTGTGAAGGTAAACTACGCAGGCAAATTGCCTCACACACGTATCAAAGAGTTATCTGGGAGGTCGCTTACAATTCTCGATTAGACCTAGATTGTTAAGTTCCTGGTCAAGATTTCTAGCTTACTAGATCTCGCGGGCACTGTGTCCAGAGCAGTTTGCAGCGTTATTTACAAGTCAGGGTTGTACAAATTGCATCAGGGTGGAGATATGTTACTGGATATCATTTAGAGAAGTCAGCTGACAGGTATTGTCTCATATTTGCGACTTCAATTTTCTAATAATAATCTCATTTCCTCTATTAAAACAGAGAAATAATTATTAAAATGGAACACATCAATAATACTTGACTTTATAGAGATAAAGATTCGACTCTGTTAAAGAACTATCCGCCCTTAAGAGTGATATAAAAAACCCAAGAGGTTATACTAGAGATGACTGAATATATAGGCTTGTTAATTATTTCACATTATTCCTACATACAATAAATAAGAAAGTCATTAAATAAAAAACACAAATAGAAAACAGGCTAGGAATTTGCAATTGAAATATATTCCTGTCGCTTAGCCAAAAGTATTATAAAAGGCAGATTATAAAATTAAAATAAAGTAATTAATGAGTAATTAAGTTCATAAGCATTATTCAAATCTAGGTTGTTTGCTAGAAAATATCAGGCTAACATTTTCGTGTGAAGCCACTATTCTTCGTAATATTTCTAGCATTCATTGCACTAACATTCCCCTCTTCAGTTGGTGTATGTACAAACCTCTTTCTGGATTTGGAGGAGAATTAAATATATTTACTAATACTTGTTCGACAAAATATTTGAAAGACAACGAACAAGTATTAATAAATATATTTTTTAAAAATAAAACAAAGAGGATAAATAAGAGCGGTGGCAGTGGAAGTTGTCCGTGCACGCAGAAACTCCGGGTTTCCCTGACCACGGCGGGCAAGTAGCTAGTGGAGGCACTATGGACTACCCTATATTACACTTCCGAAGCAGTTCTCCCAGGTTACTCGCTTCATTATCACCTGATGACATAGGAGACGTTCTGTGAAACGACATGCTTATCGCACCAAACTAACATTCCTTTGAGGTCTTAGAAACGAAAGTGAGAGCAAATACTTCGGACCCTATCCCTGGTTGCACAGCTCCTTACGGCAAAGCTGCCTTCCTGTTACAACGCCGATACCGCGCATGCAAATGCATGCAAACGGAGGGGTCGGCTGAAGTGGGCGTTCGCGAGCGGAAATTGTACTACAACCAAACATTCGCCACTCGCGCGCCGCCAAACACGGTAGCGCCGGAGTGCATTAGAGAGCGATGCCCTCCAAGCAAATTAGGAGCGGGAAGAGCAAACATCGCGCCCTTCCCCTGGATGTCCTTGGTCGTCGAAAAGGGACCAATGAAGCATTTTTGGAAACAGCAATCTCTCACTTAATGATGCTAACCCATTAATTAAAACAAACTAGCTATCGGAAATCATACCAAAATCCTTCTAGGAAATAAATGGGAACTCATTAGGGACTATGAAATACCACATTTATCAGTGGGAAAACATAGAACTCCTAAATACCCCCCATGGATCACATTTAAAATAACTATTGACTTTTCCCAAGGATTACCCCAATTACAACTTGGCGCTTTCAGATTTGGGCCTTGTTCTGCAAGAAATATTCAACAAATATGAAGATCATTACGTTACACATATCCAAGACATATCGGAAATGGATAGACTGGGTTTATTCATTCAATCTCCTTTGAAGACCTTCCGTATTAAATTCAACATTTTTAGCAGCAGAAACAGTGAATACAATTAAGCATTCTCAATGGACATCAAACTTCCTAAATCCAACCGTAAAGAAATAAATAATTTTATACACGTATAAACCGAATGACATGAAATTATGCCATTAGTTCACACCAAACTCCTTGAAGTCTGCAAAGAGACCACTGTTTGCATGTATTGAGCCAATAGTAATTCATATTTCTAGCGAAGTAGAAGCCAGACCCCCGATCAGCAAGTCCACACCACCTACATTATCATTGATCTACAAGAGAAGACCAATACTAAAATGTCTTATTCTTCTCAGGACTAACTGAAGCACATTAGTTAAATTATGAAGAACAGATAGTCAATTCAATGGACCGATTCGAAAACAAGTACAATCCACAAGGAAATTATCGAATTCTTTGCCCTTAAAACCCATACAACGTTTTCCCGTCGGGACAGGTTATTTTTTTCGCGTATTCAATCAGGCCACACTAAATTCTTTCAAAGTTATAAATTAAATAAAACACCAAACCCATTGTCTGTTTGCTGCAACAAAATGTTGAATATTCACCCCATCCTCACGGAATGTTCCCAATATAATTTCATCAGATCCAAGCATTTTGTCCCTAAATATTTAAATTCCACTTTAACAAGCTATCCAATCCAAATCAAGGTAACTTCTGTAAAAAGAAGCATTTTAGATTTAATACAACTGTTACACACTTCTTATATGTTATACGTTTCGTTCTAATGTCTATACATTCATTCGATTCCAACTCTCTGCAATACGAGTATATCTTTGTAATAATATTTCTAAATACTGCTGAATCTATTGATTGTTCAGTTAACATATGTAATAATTAGACCTAGGATTTTAGGACAAATGCCTATTTAGTTCCCTTACGAGAGTATAGAAAATAAATGCGAATGTTTACAAAAAAATGAAAAAATAGATCTACTGAAAGCATCTAATAGTGCCTAAAATGTTCTAAAAGCGCAGTTCATGCCTGATCGAACATGTAATCGACTCCGACATCTCTCACCCAACAACCGAAGATGAGCTCTGCAAGTCAATTTAAAGAGGATGTTTCATGCTCGTCTCCGATCAGCACTTCTTAGGCAAATGTACCGATTCTCGGTGCAGCTGTACTGTTTACAAGTTGAGACTTTTCGCCGCGGCGCATCGCCTACGCAATCTAGGCGGGGAAAGCCACAAGTCAGGCAAAACCCTAATGTCGGAAAAACGAAACTTACAGAATACGGCCCCAAAACATACAAATTTTTCAACCTTGTCCTCAACAACAGCCAAGCTGGAACGCAAAGGAAAACTTTTGATAGATCATGTGTCCGTGGTACAAGATGCCGAAGTGAAAATCAGTGCTGCTAATCGAGCCTTGGGTACAAAGTGTAAATGGGAGAGCGTAATAAAAAAAATCCTGGATATGGTGTAATGAGTTGTCTGGTATGAGCATGAGCACAATCCTGAATAAAAAATCCCTAATGTGATGTTTTTGTGATCCGCTTTTGATGCCAGAAACAACTGTTCTTGAAATATTTTTAAATTCCTGATATAATAATTTTGTATGCTATTTTAAGGGCATAAAACGTTGCTTTTCTTGCCTACTAGTGCCTAATTTTATGATGTGACCTATCTTAGGTTCCATTACCATTTACAGCCTAAAATTCCGAGGTCAAGTAATAAAGTAAGTAGATTTCAAAAAGATTTCTAACTCTAAGATCGCCAATTGATGTAAAGTTCCAATCAGTATTGTATTAATTATGTAATTAATAGAGTCGCTAATAACCTCTGTGGTTTATGAGACTTAAAATAAATGAAAAATATTACTATGAATAAATACAAATTAAATATTATCATCCATTCGTAAATTTAAAGAGAAACTTTTTACCAGTAACAACGGTTTTTCAGAAATTCTTAAGTAATAATTGACATAAATAAATTATTTGGAAAATATAACCCAAGTTCTTGATTTACCATTACATCTTCGCAAAATAATAATAATAATAATAGCTATTATTATACCCGTATTGTTTATCGGTAACCAATATTTTTGCAATAAATTAATCGGTTCTAGGAACGTGTACTTTGAAAAATCCTGTGAGATATCGATATCTGACATTCACCTGCTTGGCCCTGCCATTGAATGACGGAATACAGCGCTGATAACCTATTCCCGCGCTTTCCTCGCGGCGCCGGACTCGCCCACGAGCCCACGTGTTCACTGCGTGGAGATATTGGAGAAGTTGCACCAAGCAGGGCTGCGTCGTCCCGCCGCACCTCGCCCGCTGACGCTCGGGAGCCCACCTTGCGACAGGTGGCCGCGCGGCGCGTCATATTGCAAGAGGCGCGGGGGGGGGGACAGGGCGAAGGTGGAAAGGCCAGCGGCGTCTCGGTGGGGGGGGGGGGAGGGCGGCAGCTGGGCTACGACACACAGATAGGAAGATCAGGGTCACAGATGCCGGCGACCCTGGGGACGAAGAATGTAAGATAGCAGCTACCATTTTCCTTGCACGTGTGCTGGTTGATGACAAGTTAGTAGTACGGACACACATGAGAAATATTGCGTACTACAATATTAGTTTAAAACAAGTATATTATGGCATCAAAGTCATATCTTTCTCAACATTTTCAATTTATAATTCTGAATATGCTAACACAATAATATACTTGTAATACCTTTAATAATAATAATAATAATATTAACAATAATAATAATAATATTAACAATAATAATAATAACAATAATAATAATATTAACCAATAATAATAATAATCACATTATCTAGGTAATATTGTTGCAAATTGACTTCGACTGACAGCCCCCTTGGTGACGAAAACCAGCAACACACTAATTTTATATGGATCATCTTATTTGTAGACTATAGTGTTGCGCTTCTGTCTCAAATGTCATACGTAATAATAGATCCAGCTATTAAATCTGCAGGATATTCGGGTAAGATAAATGTGCAAAGTGACTTTAAAGAGAGGCAAAGTGTATATTCAGGGTATTTAAGTTGATTCGCACACTAATACAACACCTCGAACAAGGCAAAACTTACAAACATCTAGACTGAAGAATACGATCTCTCGAACGACCTAACCGAAAAGAGAATTTACAAGACGTCTTACCAAGGAGGAAGACTTGTCCTGCAGCTCGCACTGAACTTGAAGCATAAAATGTTTTGCAATAGGTTGACGGGGCCTGTAGCCAAATGTAGTTTCACACTGATGAACTTGACAGAGCAAGAAAGTCGAACCATGTACCAAAAAAAACCTGCTTACAATACATAATGTCACCCATCCTTGAGTTGATGTAACTGCATTTAACATATCACGCATGGAAAAAAAGAGTTATTGTCACTGTTGCAAGGCGCATTGCAAAGAAAATTAAGCAAGACACGCGGAACAACAAAGGTACGAACTGCTGATGAAACTTCACATGAAATGCGCCCTCAGAAAACGTTAAAGAAAAAGTGAAGATACAATTCACTAAGACAATATATAAAAATAAAGGACAAAGATCAACAACTGATTATGTGATTTATGATTAATGATCTATGTGTCAAAAAAGGGGTAAAATGAAGCCAGAATGGAAAGCAATTGTCATAGCTGCCAAACATCAGGGGTTGAGAACACGATATAAATGTATATGTATGTAAATATTATGTAAAGAGGTACTGCAATGTACCTTTCTTTAATGAAGTTATACACGGACTTAGCTATGTTGCCTTTAATTCCATGTTTCGTAATTATGTCCATGGTACGTCTGCGCCAGACCATCTCATATGCCTTTTCGATGTGGAGACTTAGTAACACTATGAACATATTATTGGCGAATCCATTGTAGATGCTGTTCTCGATTACTGCAATGCTGTCTAAAGCAGATCATTTCTTACGGAAACCGCTTTGATGGGGTGATATTATCTGATGTTTCTCTAGGTACCATTTACGTCTGTGGTTCACAACCTTCTCGAGTAATTTACACAGGCAACAAGTTAAGGCGATTGGTCTGTAGCTGACTATTGAAAATTTGTCCTCACCAGGTTTGTGAATTGGAACAATAACTGCTTCTGACTGCGCTGGTGTCTTTTAGTTGACGTATATTGAACTTAAATTCTTGAAACGTAATGGGTGCACTCAGTTGTAAAGAATCCTCTATTTCATCTTCTACTTCAAGGTTTAGAGGAGATCTCTCAGTTTCTTCTTTATGTTTCATGAAGCCATCTGCAAGGTTCTTATCATTAGAATTAGACGCGAAACACTTTCCAAAGCTATTCGCAATGTCGAACGGGTCTTCAATAACTTGACCATCTGGCATGTATATAAACTTGGGGTAATTTGTTCTGTATCAATGGCGTTTATTTGCTTCCATGCCTCCGTGTAGTTCAGTTTACCGTTTAAGGATGATATGTATTCCTTCCAGCAGGTTCTCTTGGATTCTTTTATGGTTCTTCATATCATCTTGATCTGTTTTACGTTTTTTTGCCTTGGACTTCAAAAGTGCTTCCCCTGCTAAAATTATCACCGCACGCCACTGGAAACTATTATAGAAAATAAAGTTACAAATGGAACAACAAAAAATGAAGCGTGGTATAACATTTAACCCAATTTTAAAGAAACTAACGCCAAGATAAAACATAACAAACATTAAATAAAGTTGTGGGGATGATTAAGTTTACGTGAAAAAAGAAATGTAATAAAACTCCTGAATGTAAACTTCGAAGTTGACAGTAGCTAAGGGATCATACAAACAACGTACAAAACACTAGTTGTTAGGTAAAATTATTACTTGCACGGCAGTTATGTACCCAGTTATTGAAATGCTGATTTTGTTAATAATTAACTAAGAAGTTAACTTGGAAATTCTAATTAGTCTTCAATTAGCTCCACAAGATGTAGTGTCATCTTTGATAGGAGAAATCGGGTGCCAAAACCTCTTTCATCGAACTCTTCAAAATATTCAGACCGTTCCCGTATCCACATCGGCCTACGAGAAGGCCACTCAAAGATCTCGTTTTCACAATTGCCGCAGCAATCAATATCAAAAGTAATACTCCACAATACGCTCACTATTGGACTGATTTTGCGCCGTGAAGCACAACTTAAAACGTATAATTGCTGCTGAGAGGTGTACTTAAATTTAAGTCTAACTTATCGTTTTAAGTTTGCCTCAAAGGGTGTGGTCAAACGTAAACGTCTCCTAAGCCTGCCTTAAAATTCCTAAGGCGAATTTACAATTTTAAATAATGGTGATGAAACCGGCCGGTAATTACGTTTGAATATCGAGATCCATCGAATGTGGAGCATAAATGCATGGTCGTATCGATAGTTATCAGAGGACTGAGATGCGCTAAATTTATGTAAAAACTTGAGAAACTTTCAGATCATTCAAAAGAATGAAAAAAATAAGTCTTCGAGTTTTTAATAGTCTATATGTTGTGTAACGTACTGCCGAGACACCGATAGTTACTAGATCTACTCCTTAGTAACCTGGCTGCAACCTCTACTAGATTTTGTATTTCACCAATATCTAACGTATTTTATCAGGAATTAAAGAAAAATAATATTAATTATTACAATATAGAATTATTATTTGCAAAATTACTAAGAAATAAATGGGGTACATAAGATTTAAAAATGCGGAATGTAATTGCCAGAAATGAATTGTTCGGATAAGAACTATGCAAACAGATCAAATATGAAGAGAAAAATAATCTTCAGAACATTACTTGGCAAATCTAAAAGGTTGAGGACTAGCGTGATGGTCATCATCAAAGGTCATCAAAATTATTCATTTAGCAAAATAAAATAGTGTATCGAGCAACATTCCTTTTATTATACGGTGTCATGGTCTTCTACTGGTGGCAGTGGCACACGTCGTGGCACCGTGGCAAGCCACGACCTTCTCTGCGCAACTAGTGTCAGGAAAGAATTTTTCAAGAATTTTTTCTATCTTTTAAATGATGGACCAATACATTGATATAATTGAAACTATAGACAGAAACTAAAAATATTAATTACAACTATCAGTAACCCCACAGTTTTACAATAGGGATGGCGTTGTCTCTGGTGGCGGGGTAATGGACTCCTTGGAGGTGCGATTTTGTCAAGGCACTCGTACAATGGACTCCCGCTCGTGGCATCGACCTTGACAACACTGATTTAATTAAAATGATTTGTTGCTAAAAACATCTAACGGCCTACAACGCATTGCATTATTATTAACCAACCGCACTAGTTGCTAGTTTACTGACGTAAACATAAAAAAACCATTCATCAAACAAATGCTTGAATTATTTCGCAAATTTGTATGCACAGACAGTGAATTGCATATTATTTGCTTCCTTCTTCTTCTTCTTCTTCTTCTTCTTATTATTATTATTATTCCATTACATCACGACTAAAGATCTTATGAGTCGGCTAAATATAAAATCTACTCCAGGTTGCAACCAGCTACCTAAGGAGCAGATTCGGTGACTATCAGTGCCTCTACAATACTTTACGCAAAATGTGGGCTGTTCCAAATAAAGCAATTTGTTGCACTTCCCAGTCTTTTGAATTACCTGGGAGTTTAGACAAGTTCTTACTCAAATTTTGCGGAACAAATCCCAGAGCTCCGATAACTATCGGGACGACCTGTGCTTTTACGCCCCACATTCGGCTGATCTCGATTTCCAAACTCTTGTATTTAAGACGTTTCTCTGCCTCCTTGGTAACGACGTTTTGATCGCAAGGTACAGCAACATCGATAAGTAAACACGATTTTTTCGCCAAATCCCGGATAACTATATCCGGTTTGTTTGCCGCTATCGTGCGATCAGTTTGAATTTGTTGGTCGTACAATATCGTACACAATCCAACAGACGTCACCGGTTTCGGTGAGTGTTCGTACCACTTGGGGCATGTGTTTGGAACTTCGAGGGCGGTACAGATCTGCCAGTGCAGGTAGCTACACACCCTGTCATGTCTTTTAAGATATTCGGTCTTTGCTAGGATTGGACAAGCTGAGACAATATGATCAATGGTTTCTACTTGCTCCTGGCAAATGCGGCATTTGCCATCTTGGGAAATTTTGAGAACCGCTTTATCATAATGTCGTGTTCTCAAGGCCTGATCTTGGGCAGCTATTACAAGTGCTTCCGATTCTGGCTTCATCCTTCCCCTTTTAAGCCACATAAATGATTGATCTTTATTGATCTGCACCTTGTCCATTCTTTTTAGGTATTGTCCGTGGAGTGGTTTGTCTCTCCACGATTTCTTTAACATTTTTTGTGTCTCACACTTCATGTTTAGCAGCATCAGAAGTTCAGTGTCTGTGTTATTCGACGTATCTTGCCTAGTTTTCTTCGCAATGTTTCTTGCTACACTAACAATGCCTCTGTTTCCCATTCTTCGGTCAGATTTCATGACCTGCCTCATTAGAGGGTCGTCTTGATGGCTGACTACATACTTCCCCAGCCCGACTATTGCGTTGTGCCAGGAGGCCTCAATTTGTCTGAGGCCTCTTCCTCCTTCCTTACGTGACACATAAAGTCTATGTATATCAGCTCGAGGGTGGGCAACATGATGCATTGTTAGCAGTTTTCTGGTTTTTCGATCCATGGTGCGAATTTCTTGCTCAGTCCAGTCCACTAGTCCAAAACTGTATTCGGCTACAGGTACCGCCAAACTACCTATTGCAGATATTTTATTCCTGGAATTCAGAGCGGACTGCAGGACCAGTCTCACTCTCCTATAATACTCCCTACGAATTCTCTCTTTCATTCTGTCATTCGAGATGGTTTCACATTCTTCAACGCCCAGATATTTGTAAGTTTTACCTGGCTCAAGATCTTGAATCACAGTGTGCGTATCAATTTCAATGTTCTCAGACGTTGTGAGTTTCCCTCTTTTTAAATTGATTTTTGCACACTTGTCAAGACCAAACTTCATGCAGATGTCATTGCTAAAGTCATTCACGACAGACAGCATTTGGGAGAGAATCGCTTCATTCTTGGCAAACACTTTCAGATCATCCATGTAAAACAAATGTGATACTGGCCATTCATCACCATGGAGCTTAAAACCAAAGTCAGCTTGCGACAACTGCCTCGATAGTGGGATCAAACTAATGCAAAACAGCAGAGGGGATAGTGAATCTCCTTGAAAAATACCCCTGTTAATCTGAATACTTCTGGTTTCCACTGCTTCCCTTCCGCTGTGGATTAGTAACCTGGTACTCCACGACTTCATACTAGCCTTGCAAAATTCAATAAGTCTAGGATGAAATCGATAGATCTCCAGGGTCTTCAAAATCCAATCGTGTGGTACACTATCAAGGCCTTTTGGTAGTCAATCCAAGCCATGCTCAAATTACGTTTGCGTTTCTTTACATCATTCAAGATGACTTTATTCAGTAGCAAGATTTCCTTACAGCCATAAGAGCCTTTACGACATCCTTTTTGTTCAGCTGGCATTAGATGATTCTTATCTAGATGTCTATACATTTTGTCAGCTATGGCTGAAGTTATAACTTTGTACAGTACTGGCAGACAAGTAATTGGCCTGTAGTTCTTCGCCAAAGAGCTGTCTCCCGCTTTGGGTAGCAAATACGTGATGCCGCGTGTGAGCCATTCCGGGATTTCCTTTGGGTTTTCAAAAATTTTATTAACAGCCTTTGCTAGATGAGAATGTATTGCTGTTAATTTCTTAATCCAATAAATCTGGATCTTATCAATCCCGGGGGACTTCCAGTTTCCCACGTTCTTAATTGCTTGGAAGAGGTCCTCTTCCAAGAACTGGTGAACATCTTCCACTGTTTCTACAAGTTCATCGGCAGCATCAACTTCAGATTGAAGCCAAGATGCGTCTTTCTTGTAGGATCTGCTCTCTTCCCAGATTCCTGCCCAAAATGCTTCGACGTCATCTTTTGAAGGAGTAACAGCTTTGCCATTTGGTTTTTGAGTCAGATTGCGATAGAATCTCTTCGCGTCTGTTTCAAACAACCGGTTCTGTACACGGAAATCTATTCTACGTTTGTACCTTCTTATTCGTTGAGCCCATGCTTGAATTTTCTCTTTTAGCTTCTCAACTACCATTAGCCTGCTGGTGTCATTTTCAATTTGGTATTTCTGTTCAACATTGAATATTTTTCGTTGAACTTTAGAGGTGTGCGTTGATTTAGAAGATGCCTCAGCTAAGAGTGATATTTCACGCCGGGTGTCGGCTATCCGTTTCATAATTCTGTTCATCCATGGGGGTACAGAGCTGTTTACTCTGTTTTGCTGTCGGCCGTCGGTGTTCTTGGCTGGCCCCAAAATTATCTGAGATACTAGATATCCAGTTGCATATATGATGTGATTGATTTCAGTAATATCTAGATCTCTGCCTGGGGTCTCCACCACCTCATTTAAGACAGAATTCACTGTTTCTATCACTCTTTTAGCTTTGGCAGTTTCGTATATTCTCCTCAACGGTTCGCGAGATTCAAACGGAAGTTGACTAACTCTTTCTATCTCGCGCCGAAGGAGATTTCGCATCATGTCCTTATCGTGTAATTCATTGCCAGATGAGTTTTCACCACTGACGTGTGTTTCACTGGAAAGCGATGAACCTTCCACGGGATCATCATTTTCAAGTTCTACATGTTCGTCATGTGGATTGTTCGAGCGAAATACATACTCCGCATTTCTCTCAATGTCAGCAAGTTGTTCTGCTGTGAATTTTCCACTGCTGAGTATGTATCGTCGTTGACTGGCAAGCTTCTTTGAGTCTATTATTATTATTATTATTATTATTACTATTACTATTATTGTTGTTGAATTTATAACTGAATAAATGTATAGCAATAAACCGCTTCACATTTTCAATAACAATTTTACTTCTTTCATAAAACAGGTTACTGCTCCAAATACCAAATGCATTAAATACGCGGTTCACGATTAGGCATAACATGTACACATTTGTTTTTGTATTAATCCGTCTCGGTTGGCGAAGCATGGAGCAAAACCGGAACGAAAATCCCACAAACAACACGAGGGGTAACAAAGCTATTGGTAGTCACGCTAAGCCCCGGGCTGCGGCCGTGAAAACTCGGCTCCGTTTTTAATCTACTTCATTATCGAAATAAACCATCGGAAAAATTCCGCTTTACTGGACTGGAAAATTTTGTGCAACTGCGTCCTCATACAGTTTCTTAAAAGAGGGGTTCGTATACGAAACCTTGCGCGTAAGTGGAAGATCGAAACAGCAGGAAACGAGAAAAAGTTTAAGATGGAATACGAAATGTGTGGAAGGTGAGGTAGAAAAAATAGAGAGATGTGGTGTAAGAGGGAGAGACAGAGAAAGAGCAGGGAGTAAAAGGAAGGTGAAAATGGAAGAAGGGAAATAAAAAGAAAGAAATGCGTCGGACTGAAAAGGGAGGCCAGAATATCGAGGAAGGATTACATGGAAGTGAGGAAAGAGATGTAGAAGAAAGATATAAAGAACATATGAGGAAATAATTGTTGCAAAAACTGCATACAAATGGTTGACTCGACAAAAATTGATGAGGCTACGTTTGTCTTTTAAATTTTGGTATTATGGTTGTACATTGCAAATCATTTCTCGTAGTTAACATTTCAATTCTTCCTTTACTATAGGCCGCCTCTGTGTGACTACCCCATTCCCCGTTAATGGAAAATTTTGCACCAATATCAGCAAACGTTTTGACAGGGTCGAGCTCCTCTTGCGCGAAATACCATTTCTCGTTGTTACTCCAAATTAACTCATTCTTGAAGACAATTTTTTTTAATATTTACTATTAGTCTCAATGTCTCAACTCAAAAATTTTCATGTCTCACAAATCATCGAAACAGATAATTACAAATTAATTCTCGGAGTTTCTAGATTCAACGTTTTAAGGGAAGTTATTAGTGTAGAAATTTCTTAAAGATTTTAAAATGAAATCCATTCAGCTTTGGATTAGACTTGCAGATACTGACACGCTCATTTGTACGTGCTTTAGAGTGCAATTACAGGAAAGCGATCAACCTTATTGGTAGTACAAAGTGCAACTATTAATAGAACGCATAAATTTGGGAGATAAATCTCCGGAGATGGTTGAGGGCAGGGTAATACGGAAATAGAACGGTTAATTTCTGACAGTTTTTCAGATCTTAAGATGATATTATATATCAAAGCAGCAATGGCCGTAAAACATTCGCTAGTGGCACAAATGCACAGGAGCCCGCTATGGGGATGCAAAAGCCATGTTCACATACGTAGAAGGGACGCAAGAAAGGGATTCGATTGGTTTAGGGTTGGGAGGTGGATGCAACGTAGATTGAAATATACGAATGCCAATGTGCTTTGAGGTGATAGGGAAGATTAGATTCACTTCTTTTAAATAGCTGTGATACAGAAACATGGAGAGGAAAATAGATGGGGAATTATTACTCCCATAAAAGGTAGAATCAGCCTGCCTTCTTAAATATTTCAAACAATCTTGTAGCAGAGGAGTCCAAATGATTTATAGACAGACAATTAATGTTGTTTACTTTCTTTTTTATAGGCTTTTACATAATTTGCTACAAGTTTCGGGGATATGTTGTCCCCATCATCAGGCTACAATTGAAAATTCAAAAAACCCATTACAAGTTTACTTTTTTAAAACACTAAAATGTTGAAGAATTAATTTTTATAATTATTGGGAATTATTAATTATTGGCGATTAATGGGAACTTCTAATTAATTGTGGTGATTATTGTATCGGATAAGTTAGAAGTAATGGGTATCATTTAAACGTGCATTATAATTTATTTGTAATTTAAGTGAAAATAGAATCCGTGTCGAGGGAATTAAGCTAAAATATATTGGTAAATGGTTATGATTTTATGGGTTGAATTAGAAAGAGACAGTCGCGAGTAGGCGCTTCATTCGGAGAACAAGAAGGGACAGTCGCGATCGCGAATTAAATTAAGTAAATGTAAGGAATCAGAGAAGATTTTTGAATAAGTCAAATGTTCTGACTGGTCCCACTGGTCGAATAACACAATTAGAAGGACATCAACGAGAGCATGCCAGGATCTGTATCCACCCTGAAGATAGCTGAGAAAACATCATGGAAGGCCTACGTGCACCTAAGCTTACGAACTTTGCTCAAAAACCGACGACGAAATCCGACGACGAAAACCGACGTACGAAACTTTAATGATATAGTACATATGAAAAGTTAATAATATTATTCATGAGCTCAATATAAAGTTGTAATATATTTGAATAAATGTTAAATTCTTATTATTGAAATGAAAAAGGCTGTGATAATTTATAGTACTTGCCATCAATTCAATAAATCCATAGAACGTCCAGAAATTGTACTTTTGTATAGAATTACAAGTCGACGTGCAGCTGATAAGATGAGAGATGTCGTATATCAAAACCCACTATTCGATTTGAAAATGAAGTTGATATATTAATATTTTAACATTGAGAGACTTCATGAGCTAATAGCAGGGCAACGAAAGAAATATTAATATTGTTATTATTATTATTATTATTATTATTAATATCAGTAAGAAAAGTAGGAATTTTAATAAATGGCCGTCCAGTGTGACGCATAATTGAAAATTATTAAGCAATTGAATAATTAGGTATTGAATAAATCAGGTATATCTCAATATCAAACAACTATTACACAATCTTACCCTTCATTAAGATATCAACTCACTACAGACTCGGAAAAAATCCCAGACACAAAATCAGAATTAAGAACAGATTTCTCCGAGGGGTTGTAACGAAATTTCTTTTGGGATACCCATTCAGCACATGGTTAGTTTGCTGCGGCCAGTGTGTGACAGCTCATTTCACTAATTAAGATGATTTTGATGATTGTTGATAAATGATTTTGATGTTTGAGTCAATTTTCAAAGCCATCCAATGTACTTTGGCGTATTAGACATAGGTGCTTGTTATTAAGCGCCAAAAATAAAGCGATTGAACGTGTTCCAACCCAAGTGTGTTCTCTCTCTCCCTCTCTCTCTGCCATACCCTAAGACCAAACAATTTTCTCAATAACAGCCTATAAAAGAGCTAGTATTGACATTTCCTTGGTATGACATTCATAAACAAATTTCTATGAGAAGGTAATTTATAATTGCCTTGAAAACACGGTAAGTGAAAGTTATAAGCTTCTTGAATGATTCTGAAAGATTAACGAGAATAAAAAACAATTTTGAGAACGATTTAATGCATAATAATAAATCGTTTAAACTCGAACGATTTAAATTATTTAAGTAGTTATGTAGATGAGAAAAAGTTTCAACAAAACTCAAAACATACCAAAAAGGCTTTATAATTAGTGTATTTACGAGTAGCATGCATTCCTTAAAAGATTTTGTCACGCAGGACGGCATTAAATAGAATGGTCTGAAGCTTATTTCCTTCTCAAACGCGAATTTTCAAGTTTCAGAGATCATTTCAACGGCTTAACTAAAGCTACTGAAGGAAAAGTCAGGTGGACAAAATTTGGCTTCCAGGGCTCTCTTAATCGGCTTATGTGTCGGTACACGTGCCAACTTTCCCTACATGGAAAGTAACACTTTTAAGGATTTAGCCATGCCCTTCTCTGTGCGTAAATCTAATGTAATATTGCATAATATGCCTTGTGAGTCAATGAACTAAAGCCAAAAATTCTCAAAAGATGTGTTTCGAAAAATGTCTTTGATAGAATGTTCACAAATCAGCACGTTCAAGCTAGAACTAGTGAACAACCAGTTTTCAATGATATTTTTCCATTGTAACCATATTTCTCTAGAGGTATTAGATGCAATTATTTATAAAAGTATACATTTTTCATTAATTTAACATTATTTATGTATATTAGATTAATTTTATTTGGCATCATTTTGCAGAAAAATTTTGAGTTTGGAGAAACTTAACAAGATATCATTTGAACATGTACTTTCAAATGCAATAATGTATAGTAAATGCATGTAATGTAAAAGTTACATCATGAGAGATATTTAAAAATGCAAGAAAATGCAAGAAGCAAAGATGAAGGTCTCGAAATTATGTATTTTAAAAGCCAAAAATTATAATTTTGTACCATTTTTGGATATATTTGTTTTCAAAGATTTGTTTGACCCTTTACAACTATGCACAACTTTGGTCAGCCCTTCTGAATTTCCAGTTCTTTTAAATTTTTGATAGGAAATGGGCTTCTGAAAAAATGATAAAAAATTTAAAATTGAAATAGTCAATTTTTTAGAGGCATTTGTAGTTTGATTTTTAGAAATATATTAACGTCTGTTGTCTTGTTTATTTAATTTTAATTGTTTTCTGGCCTTAATAAAAACACACATTAAATACTTTATTATTAATCTATTTTTTCTTTTTCTAACATTTTGACCATACTTGGGGTCTTTTTCAAAATGCTAGGGTTTTCAACAAATTTAGACCCTAGAATTTGGAAAGTACCCGAAGTAGGGTCGAAAAGTCAAGAAAATAAATAAATTAATAAACATAATTTTGTAAATTTCTAATTTGATGTTTCAGTTCTTTGGTCATGAAATTTGGTGATATTGTGTCGTCCAGAAATCATCTAATTCGTTTTTTCATAGAAAATGTGGAGACATCTCACATTTCTCCTTGTTCCTTCAAAAACCTTAGCTTCAGCAATGAGAACGATGCATCTCCGAAAGAAACACATTCATTGATTCAATATCATTTCATTGTTTTTAACCCACAGACAGCAAGAATTTTAGTCATTTTACTGAAAGTACCATCCTCACACTTCCATTCAATTCTAAAAACTAACAGGAAGTTTTAGAATCTTTCAAGAACTAATATCAGTTAATATCCTACATGTAAGCAGAAATTCTATGCATACGTCCGGCACCCACAATCAGATCAGATCCCTTCCGGTCCCTCGTCTGGGGCAAGCCAAGCGCCTTTCAACGCGTTCGCCCTACTGATGGAGATCAATCGTCTCCTGTATTACTTCAGTAGTGTACCTTTTCTTTGCGACTCTCACACGCAACCAATCTTTATAAATGAGGTCTCTAAAGAAAGAGAATTTCACGGAGACGTGACGAATTTCATTTTATTTGGATTTGTTGAAGAAACGCACCAAAATAGTCATTTCAAATGCAACCCGCATCATATGACGCCATGTCCAGTCAAGATATATACATAAATAATACCTAAACGAAGCGTATTAGGACCTTAAAAATAAAAATGTTGAGGCAACAGGCCTCAAAGAAAGATTTCTCACATCGTAATTTACATGATGAGATAATTTTGGATATTATATTACATTTTTGCTGGTCCGGCGCTTATCGATATACCAACAAGAGAGCATTTACGATTATTTGCATAATCTTGCATTACTGTACACAGAGTATGGAGTGTGGAGATATCTAAGGCTTTTGACATGACGTCTATAGTATGAGTATATTACTCGACGCTGGAGGCATTCTTTGTTGGAGACGTCATGTCAAAAGCCTTAGATTTCTCCACACTCCATACTCTGTGTACAGTAATGCAAGATTATGCAAATAATCGTAAATGCTCTCTTAGCAACAATTAGAAGTATTAAGCGGAAGCGCTTCTCGATACAATCCAACCTGTTCAGAGACATTCAGAATCTACAAGTGTATGTGAAATGAAACTAATTTCCCGATATTCTTGGAGATTAAATTGCACGAGTGTCCCTGTCAATTCAGTAACAAAGTTAAATAATATTCCAAAGATTAGGATTATGCTTGCCCTATCCTGTATTTTCGCATGGACAGTTTTAAGTTGCTTTCTCGAGAATAAGAAAGCTTTTATAATATTTTTGTGACTATCCACGAAAGCGAAAAGCTAATTGTCAAGGAAGATTGTATAATTACTTCAAATGTTTTTAATGAAGTGTTGTGAATTGTTCCAAGAACATGTCTGCGAATAATACTGAATAAACCTTTATTCAAAATTTGTTTTAAACAACAATTGCATTGTTTTTATTTTTATTTTAAATTCTGTAAGTAAATTGGAAGTTACCATTTTTAACTTTTTAAACAAAGATACACGTTTCGTTAACAACTTTCTCTCTAATACGGAAAAGGAAAGTTAGGTAATTTAATATGCGAGTTCTCGCACTGATACCCTAGTCAATTTATTATTATTCTTCTGATATATTTTAAAACCTTTAATTAATATTTTTAAAACTGTTGAAAAGGTTAGAGATTACAAGGTAAGCTAGTTCATTATACTAACCTACATGTAAATAGCAAATGTATTGCTCATTAGACATTCTGTGCGTTTGCAAAAACGATATTCGTCTGTTCTGCCGGGTTATGTGAGAGTATTCGCCGCCTCCCATGCATAAACATGAGGCAAAGCCGCGTCTTCCGCTGACTGCGCTCACTGTTATTCTTTTTTACGTTTTCTAGTGTCGAGTGGCAGTTGTCTGACGAATAATCCAAACCATTGGCCCACGGAGAAGCAAGAGGGAAAATCCCAACGCGCGGTCTCGGGCTAACGAAGGTTTTTCCAATTTTCAAGGAGCCCACATGTAATTCCTCTTGTCCACCCGGCTGTTTTCCCAGAGCGGAGGAACAAAAGAGAAACCCTTCCAATGTGAGAGTTGAATTGCGCTTGGAGTAGGAACTTTTTACGAGTCCATCCTTAATTCGTATTTTCTTTCAAACGAAACATACGTTCTGAATACTTTTTTACCTCTAAAAAATCCTTTGTATTCATATAACTGTTAAAATACTTGTTCACACAACAGATTTTGGGGGTTTCCTTAAATTTTCACTGACGAAAAATAACTTTGGAGTGAAATGATACAATTCAAAACTGGAATCAGATGTTTCATTAGCTAAAACATCAAAATTATGTTCATTCGTCAATATGTTATTGGACGTTATTACAAACGTCCTATTTTATTTCACTCGTGTGTCTTAAAAAAAAGTGTTTTTCAAGAAAACTTAAATGTCAGAACTAAGTTCGCCAAACGCGACACATTTATTTGCAAACGCGACACATTTATATGAACCAGAAAACTGTTAGAAATGTATCATTAAACCACTTTCAACTTGCAATTTTAAGCAACGCATTAAGAAATATAAAGAAGTGTCAATTAATCAACTCCAAAGAAAAATGAAGATGCAGTTCTAATTTTCTGTAGGGGTCTAAACATTTTTACTTTTACCTAAATTCCTAAAACGAATTTCAGACTCACAAAATGTTAATGTGGACTTACATTGTTGTTCCTTTTCCTTGTTTGAGAAAACATAGAAAGACAGATGTGAGATACGCACAGAGCGAAAAACAGAGAGAGAGAGAGAGAGAGAGAGAGGGAGAGAGAGGGAGATAGTGGGAGACAGTGGTCTCAGAATGAGAACAAAAAGTACAGATGTTGAAGGAGTTGTAATTGAAATATCTTTGACGTCGGCTACAGAGAGGTGCCTTGCCCTCCGTAAAGGCGTTGGGAAGTAATCCGATTGTAGGGAAATATTCCATTCCGACTTTAGAATCGAATCAATACTATTTCCTCTTTCAACATTCTCTTTAGTGTTTGATCACGTACTCACAGAAATGAATTATAGCCGCTATCAACTCAGCTCGGTCAGAGAGATATTTTCCAACATTGGTTGAGAAAAGAATAGAAAGAGAGGAGAATGGGAAAATACAAGATTGGAGTGAGAGTTTGGGGGACAGTGTCTTCAGAAGATAGGCAGGCTGTGGTAGGGAGAAGGAGAGGGGAGAGAGAGAGTCGTCGCGACGAGCAGTCTCGGCAACAGGCGAAACGGCATCGTCAAAGGCACTTTATGGCTACGTGCGTCGTAAAGAGTCTACTTCTCCTTCGGACATCACTCCAGTGGCTCCGTTCCCCTACCATCCGGGAGCGACTTAACCACCCGTTCACTTCGAGAACGTTGGTTCTACTTTGCCACTTTGAGAACCATGCCATCATTTTTGACTGTCCACATCTTTCTCAAACAGCGTTTACTCGTTAGTTCTAGTTTTGAAAACAATACGTATGTTCATGTGCAATACTTAACATTATCTCTACAATTACAATTATATCTACAATTAACATTATATCTACAATTACAACGAAAGCGTATTTTATTCATTCAGCTGTAAAAACCTGGCTTAATACATACGACAGCACTAACTTGAAGCAATGTGTGTGTACAAACAGTGTCACGTCGTGGGAATCTCACAAATCATGGAGCTAAACTATTTACAGAGGTTTATTTACAATATTGTTTACAAGCAATAATACATTAAAATACCTATAAACAGCTCAGGTAGACTGTCCCCGGATCGCATGAGCGATCCCTATCTACCTGCCATAATTCATGGTCCTCGCCACTAATCAAAGACCTAGGCACACAGCGTACCACTGCGTGACCACTGTCACAAGTGGAATTGATATTCCACTACGCTACCGGCTGTCCTCACGACCATCGCTCGCCAACGCACGCCCTCGGCAGAATTTTCGTACATCCGTAGGAAGTCTCCCAATGCACTCAAGATCCACCCCGCGACTCGCGCTCTGAGTTTCAAACTTTCAGCCCTTTGTGACTCGCGACGTCATACTCGCGTTTGCGCGGCAGCCAACACCATGTGATCGCCGCGATTCCATGCAGTTCGGCCATTCGACCTGGCTGCGATTGGTTTCCTAAATCAGAATAGTTCTCAAAATATTCTGGAGGTACTCTTGGTATCTGGTATCTTGATGCATGCCTGCGTTCGGGGCCTTTCCAGCCTTCGCCCGCTTCCGTTACACTAAGGCCCCTGTCCTAACGCTAAGCCTTAATCCTAAGGCTTCGGCGCCTGCACTGCTCCAGACTTCCTGATACATTATCCCGAAAACAAATGAATTCAATGACTTAGTGAAAAACGTCGTGTTTAATGCAAGAACAACATCGACATCAATTAAAACCGTTTGAAAATGGGTTTAGGAGTGCCACATACCCCACAAACACCCCATTTTCCGGCATTTTTTTTGCTACGTTTTAGAAAATAACGAATACATATTATTTAATGACATTTTTATCAACGGATTTTTGGCTGAGATGGTGGCCACATTACGCTACAACAATTTTATTATCATCAAAGTTTACTTATTTGACTCAATAGTGTGCCACATTAGTCCGAATGAGGCACATTTTCAGTTAAAGTCATAGAAATAAACATTTTTCAAATGGCTATAGCTCCATAAATTTTAATCAAATACTTTTATCTTCAAATAAGATTACAGCATGAAATGTTTGCTTTAAGAATTGTTCTTCGCACAATTTCACTACTTCAATGCAATCGGCTAAAATTGCACAGGGCAAAATCGCTATTACCGATCCACATCTGTCCTGTTCCTGTGCGCCTCACCTGGCCACGCGCCAGTCACGTGCTCATCTCATTTCCCTCCTCGTTTGCCCCGCCCCCCGGCTCCTCCAGCCCGCCTCCTGCGCCTCATCGAAATCCGATCGGCCGCAAACATCTCGCTCTCCAGGAAGGGCCGCTAATCGATTGCGGGCGGCGCCGGGGGGCATGCCGCTCAGGAGCCCCCCGCCACGCCGCACCACGCGCAAGAGGAGGAGGAGGAGGAGGAGAGGAGGAGAGCGCCTCGGCGAGGGCAAACGCGCCACCGAAGGTCACTGAGCAAGCGGTAATTACGAGGAAGCGAAGGATTTTCGGTCAGCCTTTTCTGCGCGCTTCCGAAACGTCCAGTGAGAATTTGAAAAGGATTTCCCTGCACGCTCTCCCACAGCAGCCGAACAAACGATGTACGACAGTGGTGTCATGGTCTTCTACTGGTGGCAGTGGCAAGCGTTCGTGGTACCGTAGCGTACCACGAGCTTCTCTGCGTAACTAGCGTCGGGAAAGGGAACTATTAGTAACCCCGCCGTTGACAATAGTGATGGCGTTGTCGCTTTTGGCGGGGTAAAGAACTGCGTGTGAGGGGCGATATTCATCGTGGTACTCGTGCCATGGACTCGCCCTCGTGGCATCGACCTTGACAACAACAGATTCTATGAAGTAATCAAATACCTTGCTCTGACAGGTGGGGCCAAGAGCAAGTAGAATTTTACTCGCCACTGCTTTCTTATTCCGTATTATTTTTAAATCCTCTTACTCAGTCTTCGCAATGAATAAAGGATTGAGTTTGAGACGCAAGTAACGTAGTTGTGGTGATTTGCTATGTAATTAGGGGGATTCTACACTACATTGTATTCTTAACATCCATTTTCAATATTATTACGCATTCATGATCGTTTTCACTGAGTGTGTCTTCACTTGATCTTGACCAACGCTACAAAGCCAACCTTCAAAGTGTATTGTAACGAACCTACATATTCCAATTATTAATAATTCATTATTTCTTCCCCAGGATGGGCAGCCATTCTAATGAAAACCATTACTTCTGCTTATATTATTTTACTTG
>JAHLJT010009419.1:81713234-81736478 GCA_031308135.1 Acheta domesticus | reverse complement strand
CGCTCTACATCATTACATAGAGTAAATGCACTGCTTACGCGTCGCCTTCTTATATTTTCTCTCCGCTGTCTCGCGGCGCTAGTTCCCTTGCTGTGGGTCCTTTGTCACTGTTGACTGGCGCGCCCCGTGTCGACGTCCGTTGACCTTGAAGCTACTCACTGCGGTTGCTGCCGCGTCGTCACCATTGGGGTGCCTTCCCATGCCGTTTAAATATTAGCCACGTTGGGTACAGCGTTCTAGCGGACTAATAGTTCCCGTAATCCGGCGTCGACTCCGTAGCCTAATTATGTCCTCGACTCCTTGGAATATATCCTGGCCCTGGGTGACCATCACCACCAATACAATCTCCACGATTACATCACAAAATCTCGGCGATTCATGCTAATCTTTTTTCGGAATTCATCACCATCTTGGTTATATTTATTTGGTAACCACATCAACTATGTCCGGCCGTTACATTCACTTGTTGCTGTATCACCTTTCGCTATTGAAAGCACATGTTCACGTGTCACATAATGTTTCCACTTGATCCAGATTAACACCTCACTAATTGTAGTTCATGAGCGCGTTTGACACTTTCTCCTCTTACTTCATAGGTCGACTTCGTTTTCATCATTTTACATTACTCGATGTTCTTGGATTTCCGTGTACGGGCTCCCACCGAGTCCGCTGCCATTTCACCTCCCGTTCTCTTCCTTTTCTCGGGGCCTACTAGCTGACTGACTGCTCCTTCTCGCTCGGTTCCACTGTCCTTGACCCGTTCTCACGCATCATCCGTTCGGTTCTCAGATTGTTCTATCTTGCCCGCGCGATTTTATTTTCTGGATTTTGATAATGCAGCGCTGTCGCTACAATATATATATATATATATATATATATATATATATATATATAATATATAATATAAAGATTACGAAATATATAAAAATCATTTTTTAAAGTTTTTAACTTATGAAAAAGTTATCATAAAATAAATATACAATAATAATAATTAACTTATTGTGCCTACATGCACATGAAAAATACTCTTAATAAATTAATATATACTGATATCGATTTCCATTTGAGTTTGTGGCTAGGTCAAAGCCTTCTCGAAGAAATGGGGACATTCATGTGGGATGTATTTTACTATTTTTTTACCATCGGTTATCTTCTTTCCTGTTTATTGGAAAACAATTGAAACATGAACTGTCTTGAAAGGATATGTGTTTTCCCCTTGTCAACATGAATGGGTCCTTGTTTATCCCAACAATATATGTACTCACGAGTCACGATATAACCAAACTATTGTATATTATACGATAGCTGCTTTACTTGATGTCACATCAGGCTCACAATGAGATCTGCCAGGACGGACGATTGACTTAATTGTCTTCTTAAAATAGTTCGACCACAAGGTTTTGAAGTTTATGATGTTTTCAGTGTCTATTTCTGTTGAAGCATATCATGAAGCATTTAGGCGTTGCCTAGCTGATAATACTAGTTTTGTATGATGATCTGAAACGAGTCCTGAACTTTTTTCTTTTTTTCAGACATTAGACATTTTAGTAGGCAGTAGAATACATATTTTAAGCTGGACAAGATTCATTGTTGCACTTTTCGATAGCTTAAAGAATTAAAAAATTACATTTTTTACGAAAAAGTGGACTTAGTACCTTTTATAATCACCGAGTCTGTTATCAATTATATTTTTGTAAATTATAGTGAGTCTCAAGTGGGTGTCCATGAAACTTCGGAAGTTCGCCGAATTTTTACATTTGAATTAGGCCAATTAAATTAATGCAGACTTTTAAGAAATGCCTGAGACGTATTTCTGCCAGATCGAAGAGGACATTAGAAATATTTTTGTAAGCTAGTTCCAATTTCTATGTATTTTCAGTACTTGCAAACTATACTAAACGTCATTACTTAACATACTACGTGTTTAAATTTCAAGTCATATTAATATCAAGAACTTACTTTCGTGCTCAAGCAAAGGTAAAATAAGCAATGAATTTGGTCTTCACAAAATGTAGTAAACGTTTTGTAACTCTCTAACCTCTAATTTGTATCGCGGTCTGACTTACCGCGCCAGCAACTTGACACTTGTGCAACAATGACTACGTTTTGTGTCTACACGTCCAGTCCACGTCCACTTCCTTCTTAATGTAGATCTATCTCTGAACAAAGTTAGAGCTTCAGTAGTGGTTTCTTTTATGTAATATTTTTGTGCGGTGCGGTACGAGATACCGCCGATACCAATTGCGTTAAGTATTTTTTTGACTCGTGATACCAAAATTACGAGATAACATGTAATTACAGAGATCATGATCATGATTCTGAAACCGATCAGGAGCAAATGAATTAACATGAATATGAAAATGATTCAAATATTACCAACAATGAATGCATTTATAATGAAAAAAATTCTTCAAGGGGTGTGCTTACCTTCCCAGACAGATTGATTAGTTGGTGTTCCCGGGCGCGTCAACGGTTGTCATTTGTCCTGTAAGTGCAGTGAAAGATTTCTATGGGATGTGCCGGTGATCTTCCACGGCTGGATAATGAGAGCCGGTGCTGACCTACACGACGGCTAGGGGTTTCCCCAACACGGTATCTCCCACTAGCGGAGTACTGTCCTAGCTTAGTTCCCGACTGGGCTCCCATCATTTTGTGTAATGGTTCATGATAGTGTGTGTACAAGTAAGGGGTGAAGATAGGACAAGGAAGAGAAAGGAAGATGGCGTGCGGTCCGTGGCCCGTTTGTTAGGTACTGCACAGGCACTAGCCTGGCGTTCATCGGAAGTACACGGAAAGCTACCCATCAGAGCAGCTGACCGCATGAATTCTCTTCCATAAAGCGGCTGAATTCGTCCTAGCTATCTTGCTTGCGTCGAAAATCCTGTCATCGTCAGGACTCGAACCCTAGAACCCCCGTTCAGAGGCACTGCAGTAACATCAATTGAAGCCCTGAGCCACCACAAGCGGTCGCTTCTTAGTATTGTCTCACCCACCCCGTGATATTCCACTACATTCATTCTCATTCCGCCCATCGACTCTCAATCTTCTTCGACGAGACTTATCCCGGTTCTCCAATGTTTGTGTCGTGAATTTGTGAAAAACCTGCGATGTCCGGGGCTCAAACTTAATGTTTTGTAACATCATAAACCTTTATAAAACAAATGTTATTTTTTTAGACTAGCAGATAAGTTAAAATTTGTCAAATAATACGTTGAATTATAGGAATTAAGCATGAGCGGTATCACAGACTACCGATATCAATTAAAGGTTTTGAAAAACAATACCAATTAAAGGTTAAATTAATTTTTCATCACTTAGTGGCTCTTGATAACTATGAAATATGAAGGGTTACTTTTTCAAATAACCGTAGGTAATAACAAAAGGCTTCTTAACCCTAACATTATAACTTTATTTTTAAATAAGTTAAAATGTTAGGGTTCAGAAGCCTTTTGTTTGATGGCTTCACGTATTACCTTCACTATCTAAGGCTGAGTATTCCTCACTAAATTAAAATATGAATGCGTAGTAACATGATTATAAGTAGGAATTGCAGCGTCCCAAATCAATCACTCTCCCTACCCGCTCCGACCTCGCCGTTCCTTGCCTTGCCTAAGCATTCGGGCCCGAGCCCTGGCGACGACTGGCTTGCGCTTTTCACGAATCCCTCCACATTACGGTTATGAAAACACATTGAATTTCATATTTTAGGGACTATTGCTGTAGCTTAATTGTCAATATAACACAATTATGCGATATCGAAAAATTGGTGGTATTAAAAATATTTTCTTTATAAACTTAAATAATAAAGTGTTCGATTTCAACCCCAAGAAAAACACTGGACAACCGCTTTTCCCATCACATACTCCACGTGGGATGGACAGAAAATTCATCCTTGTACTTCAGAGGGAACACTAGCGAGCTTAAAAGTGCTGCGGGCAGCTTTTGCATGCACAATCTACTTCAAAAGTTATTAAATTCATCTACTTCAAAGTTACGAAAGATTGTAAGGCATGTTATTACAACGTGAGATTGGAGAAATATTAATGAAACCGTGTAATGTTAACCGATCGAGTATTGCAATAAGACGTTACGATTCGAACATCGTACAATATTTTATCCACTTGTTAAAACTTCCACAAAATCGTTAACACTTTACTATTTACCCTGCGAAATATGAGAGGACTAATGTTTATAAGTCATGAATTATTATAAATATTAGGTTTAATAACCCTTATTACGAAACTGATCTAATTTTCGTATAGTTGAACTTTAGATAACCAAAATGGATAAAAATTCAATCATTCAAACCATTTGACATGACGTTTTCCAACACTTCTTTGGCCATCGGTGCCCGCCAGCAGCTTTAGATAACAAAACTGGATTCAAATATTTAACGAGACGTTTTCCAACATTTGTTTGGGCACCCCTGCCCGCCAGCAGCCACCGCTCCTCCGCGGAGCCTTGAAGAGCGTTCGAAGCGCCATTTCCCTCTCGCGCCCTCTGCGAATGCATTGTGCGGGAGGCGGGTTTGAAAGCAGCTCTCCAGCAACAGGGCGAAGCAGGTTTTCGAATCGAGGCAGCAGCAGCAGCAGCCGCCCAAGAAAAATTCAACGGGTCGTTGGGAGGATAAATCCTTGTGCTGCGTTCGGTTTCTCCTGTTAACGAGGAATGGTCGGAGGAGACTCGTACGTTCAACACGGTGACTTAGATTGACAAGACCGTCGTCAAGTGTGATTTTCAACGGTTGTGAATGTGGAACGTAAAAATAGAAGTAGGAGAGAAGTTTTTATTTAAACTGGTTAGAAATACTTGGAACAATTAGTTAATTTACAAACTAACTGTGACAAATGACATTTCTTTAATTGAATTAATATTATTAATCATTCGTATAAAATTTTCTTTATGTCAAAGACAGGCTAATTACCTTCGTACTTTTCAACGTAAGGTGAATAATATTGTAAAACATAATTAATACATTATTGACAATATGAATAAATACAAAAATGAGACTAACGTATTCTCAATCCCACTAAAAAGCTTCTGTGTAGATATCACTTCACAGATACTGAAAGTTGAAGAATTTTTGCCTAATTGCTTAGTTATAAAACTTGTTTACGAACTTCAACCACTTAAAATATCAAAGTGTGTCACTGAAAATTACTAACATTAAAAAAATATGAAGGTAAAATGAGTCAAAGACCTAATATAGAAGAAAAGATCGCATTACAAAGAAATTCTTTAATAAGTGGCGGACAGGTAGAAAATAATTGAACTTTTGAATTTCTTGAAATTTTGGAGGTTTCAGCAAATATAGGACCCATTACAAATTATTAATCCAACGTTTCCCTATTTTAACATAACATTTTTTTGAAAATTTGTATCCATTTTTGAGAAAATCTTATGTAGGGGAGAGCGGGGCTAGTTGTGACAATTTTAATTTGTTTAATTTTCGAAGGTGTACGAACAATAATTTAAAACGTATAATAAATGGAACAAGTAGAATGGCTCTTTGTATAAATGTTCACATAATTGTATTTAAAATACATAATGTTTTATAAGATATATAAACAATTTTATGCAGCAGTGCACTTTGTCACAACCTGCCCCTCTTTGGGGCAATTTGTGACTGGATTGGGGCACGTTGTGCCACATGTAAAAGAAACTATAATATTGTTATATTAAAATCTAACAAACATATCTACAATACTGATTCATTTATATTCTAACTTTGATTTCATATTAATTGTTTTCAACATTGGAATGGCAGTGAATATAAACATAATGTACTGCATTCTTTGTACAGTTGATATGACCCCATTTCTTACAAGTTATACACTGCACCAATTTCTCTCCACCGTTTGATGTTTGAAACGGTTCTAAACAAACAAGGCACATGCACTCTTCATCTTAGGAACTTTCGGATGTCTTTTGTCTTTTTTCTACATATTAGATCTAGATCATTGCTTAGAAACATAACTTTTTGACAAAAAGCTTCTTTTTCGTTTTTTTCTTCCTTTTTTTCTTTTCCGTATACGTACGTATACACAGTGATATACGTAGTATAGGGAAAGTTATGTAACGCTGTGCAAAAAAGGGCCAATTTTCGGAGGAAAAAAATTCATTGACGGGCCGTGATAACGAACTAGTGGTGATACAGAATGGCACAGACTTTCCCGTACTAGTTTTCTATTTCCTTGGGTGTTCACTAGCTATTCGGAAGTTGCCACATACTCTTTCTTGCCAGCTACCATCTATCACCACATTGTACAATTTTTTGGTCATTTTTTTAATTTTTCGGTTTCCTATTGGTAGAACAGAAACATTAATTTCAGAATGTTAAAGAACACAAAAACCTAGTCATAAATGGCAATTTTCTTTTAAAATTATATGCCGTTTAAGAGAAAATGGCATTTTAGCTCTACTAAAAATGCGAAATTTGAAGCTCATTTTCACAGAAAACTTTTGAGTATTCAAAATACTATATTTGGAGTTATTTGAAGCACTTACACTCACAAATATAATAATCTTTACAAATTGTGGATAATGTGCATATTAAAGGTGTGAGAGATCTTTCAAAAAATTTACATTTATATAATTTTTGAAAAAACAAAAAAATTATTAAAAATAAATTTTACGTCATATTAAAGAGTGTAATTAGCACTATCCGTTACAAAAGTTTCAAGAAAAAATTTGTACCCATATATGAGAAAATGGTGTTTGAGCATTTCTGAAAATGCCGAAATTTGAGCTATTTTTCACAGAAAACTGTTGTGATTTCTAAAAACTGTACTTGACATTATTTAAAGCATATATACTCATAAATATAATAATGTAAAAAAATCGCCGATAATGTAAATATTAAGACAAGTAAAAAATTTACATTTTTGTAATTTTTTAAAAAACCAACCGATAGAGCAATATGGCTTCTATGTCATCTGATAGAGTACACTTAGCACTAGCCCTACCGAAAGTTTAAAGAAAAAATTTGGAGCCGTTTTTGAGAAAATCTTGTTTTTGTAATTTTTTAAAATTGCACATATTGCACGCAATATTGCATGAAAACTACCAAAATTTTGAAAAACATTTGCATGACCTTTATAAAAGAACTCAATATGTAGAACAAATTTTATTTGAAGAAAAAATCTCTATCTTCAATTTTGTAGTCGGAGAAAGACGACGAAAAAAATTCAAACATTCACAAATTTCCAAAATTCAGAGTTATTCGTGAAAATCGGACCTATGCCATGTTAATAAGTGTTTTTAATATGTTAATAAATGTAAAATGTACATTTTGATGAACATTCTGTGTACGTATTGACTGATAATGTTATTCTCAGACGTAGACACAGGCAAACGGACAGACGTTACGAAAAAATCTCATATTAATCAGCGACTTTAGAGACGTATATTTCCATCAAAATCGTGATAACAATTTTCCGCAATCTTACTAATATTTTCTACATATGAAAAGCAGAAGGTAAACACGTTGAGACTTCTGTAATTTGGAATAGAATCAATCAGAGCAATTTTTCATCATTAAATCTATAATCCTAGTGAAAAATTTAAGGATTTAATTTTGCATTTGTATAATATACAAGTGAGCATGACTTATTTAAAAAAATATTTACTGCATTAGAGAGTGTTTCACCGAGAACTCGTCGAAAACTCTTGTCGTTTCGTTTAATTGACATAGCTCTTTTACGACTAGCGCTGTAAACCTTAACTTGGCTGCCACGGCGAGACCTGAAGATCCTGCAGACACATTCAGGAAACTTCTGTTTGTGAAGGTAAACTACGCAGGCAAATTGCCTCACACACGTATCAAAGAGTTATCTGGGAGGTCGCTTACAATTCTCGATTAGACCTAGATTGTTAAGTTCCTGGTCAAGATTTCTAGTTTACTAGATCTCGCGGGCACTGTGTCCAGAGCAGTTGCAGCGTTATTTACAAGTCAGGGTTGTACAAATAGCATCAGGGTGGAGATATGTTACTGGATATCATTTAGAGAAGTCAGCTGACAGGTATTGTCTCATATTTTGCGACTTTAATTTTCTAATAATAATCTCATTTCCTCTACTAAAACAGAGAAATAATTATTAAAATGGAACACATCAATAACTTGATTTTACAGAGACTTGACTTTATGAGATTGAGACTTGACAATACTTGACTTTATAGAGATAAAGATTCGACTCTGTTAAAAGAACTATCCGCCCTTAAGAGTGATATAAAAAACCCAAGAGGTTATACTAGAGATGACTGAATATATAGGCTTGTTAATTTATTTCACATTATTCCTACATACAATAAATAAGAAAGTCATTAAATAAAAAACACAAATAGAAAACAGGCTAGGAATTTGCAATTGAAATATATTCTTGTCGCTTAGCCAAAAGTATTATAAAAGGCAGATTATAAAATGAAAATAAAGTAATTAATGAGTAATTAAGTTCATAAGCATTATTCAAATCTAGGTTGTTTGCTAGAAAATATCAGGCTAACATTTTCGTGTGAAGCCACTATTCTTCGTAATATTTCTAGCATACATTGCACTAACATTCCCCTCTTCAGTTGGTGTATGTACAAACCTCTTTCTGGATTTGGAGGAGAATTAAATATATTTACTAATACTTGTTCGACAAAATATTTGAAAGACAACGAACAAGTATTAATAAATATATTTTAAAAAAATAAAAAAAAGAGGATAAATAAGAGCGGTGGCAGTGGAAGTTGTCCGTGCACGCAGAAACTCCAGGTTTCCCTGACCACGGCGGGCAAGTAGCTAGTGGAGGCACATTTTGACAACCCTATATTACACTTCCGAAGCAGTTCTCCCAGGTTACTCGCTTCATTATCACCTGACGACATAGGAGACGTTTCTATGAAAGGACATGCTTATCGCACCAAACTAACATTCCTTTGAGGTCTTAGAAACGAAAGTGAGAGCAAATACTCCGGACCCTATCCCTGGTTGCACTGCTCCTTACGGCAAAGCTGCCTTCCTGTTACAACGCCGATACCGCGCATGCAAATGCATGCAAACGGAGGGGTTGGCTGAAGTGGGCGTTCGCGAGCGGAAATTGTACTACAACCGAACATTCGCCACTCGCGCGCCGCCAAACACGGCAGCGCCGGGGTGCATTAGAGAGCGATGCCCTCCAAGCAAGTTAGGAGCGGGAAGAGCAAACATCGCGCCCTTCCCCTGGATGTCCTTGGTCGTCGAATGAAGCATTTTTGGAAACAATATCTCACTTAACACGTTGACTGACAAGGCTATATAGGTAGATGGTTCACTACTTTTTCACATAATATTAGAGTAATGCTTGTCAATATTTTGAAAAAATACCCACTGCCCATTACCCATTACTACCCAGAATGATTCTGTTCCCATAGCGCTCGGCCATTGTTGCACGTTCGTGCCCGCACAGGAGCCGTTGCAGACCTCTGGTAGCATGTTTATGCCACTTTTAGTGCTATTCAATTACGCTACTACTAGAGCGCTTCTGAAGCGCCAAACGGTGGTTATTGAGTATTTTTTTCTATAAGAAGAAGCAAAACCGTTGAAACTTAGCTGCATAAACCCCGTCAACTTCGATGCGGACCAACTATCGTTTGTTTTATATCGGCCTCTCCTTCCAGCTTAACCACAGGCTTATAGTAGCTAAGCACGATTTTAGATGATTCGAACCGACCCAAGTCATGTGTACACCCTGGCCAGGAATGTACACTGACTTAGCGATCACGGCTTAACCAACATCTGGCATTAATTAAAACAAACTAGCCATCGGAAATCATACCCAAAATCTTTCTAGGAAAATAAATGGGACCTCATTAGGGACTATGAAATACCACATTTATTAGTGGGAAAACATAGAACTCCTAAATACCCCCCATGGATCACATCTAATATAACTATTGACTTTTCCCAAGGATTACCCCAATTACAACTTGGCAGTTTCAGATTTGGCCCTTGTTCTGCAAGAAATATTCAACAAATATCAAGATCATTACGTTACACATATCCAAGACATATCGGAAATGGATGGACTGGGTTTAATCTCCTTTGAAGACTTTCCGTATTAAGTTCAACATTTTTAGCAGCAGAAACAGTGAATACAATTATGCATTCTCAATGGACATCAATCTTCCTAAATCCAACCGTAAAAGAAATCCATAATTTTATACACGTATACACCGAATGACATGAAATTATGCCATTAGTTCACACCAAACTCTTTGAAGTCTGCAAAGAGACCACTGTTGCATGTATTGAGCCAATAGTAATTCATATTTCTAGTGAAGTAGAAGCCAGACCCCCGATCAGCAAGTCCACACCACCTACATTATCATTGATCTACAAGAGAAGACCAATAGTAAAACGTCTTATTCATCTCAGAACTAACTGAAGCACATTAGTTAAATAATGAAGAACAGATAATCAATTCAATGGACCGATTCGAAAACACGTAAAATCCACAGGGAAATTATCGAATTCTTTGCCCTTAAAACCCATACAACGTTTTCCCGTCGGGACAGGTTATTTTTTCGCGTATTCAATCACGCCACACCAAATTCTTTCGAAGTTATAAATTAAATAAAACACCAAACCCATTGTCTGTTTGCTGCAACAAAATGCTGAATATTCATCCCATCCTCACGGAATGTTCCCAATATAATTCCATCAGATCCAGGCATTTTGTCCCTAAGTATTTAAATTCCACTTTAACAAGCTATCTAATCCAACTCACGGTAACTTCTGTAAAAAAAAGAAGCATTTTAGATTGAATACAACTTTTACATATTTGTTTTATGTTATACGTTTTCGTTCTAATGTCTATACATTCATTCGATTCCAACTCTCTGCAATACGAGTATATCTTTGTAATAATATTTCTAAATACTGCTGAATCTATTGATTGTTCAGTTAACGTATATAATAATTAGACCTCAGATTTTAGGACAAATGCCTATTAGTTCCTTTACGAGATTATAGAAAATAAAGGCGTATGTTTACAAAAATGAAAAAATAGATCTACTGAAAGCATCTAATAGTGCCTAAAATGTTCTAAAAGCGCAGTTGATGCCTGATCGAACATGTAATCGACTCCGAAATCTCTCACCCAACAACCGAAGATGAGCTCTGCAAGTCAATTTAAAGAGGATGTTTCATGCTCGTCTCCGATCGGCACTTCTTAGGCAAATGTACCCATTCTCGGTGCAGCTGTACTGTTTACAAGTTGGGGCTAATGTCGGAAAAACGAAACTTACAGAATACGGCCCCAAAAAATACAAATTTTTCATCCTTGTCCTCAACAATAGCCAAGCTGGAACGCAAAGGAAAACTTTTGACAGATCATGTGACCGTGGTGCAAGATGCCGAAGTGAAAATCAGTGCTGCTAATCGAGCCTTGGGTACAAAGTGTAAATGGGAGAGCCTAATAAAAAAATCCTGGATATGGTGTAATGGGTTGTGTGGTATGAGCATGAGCATGAGCATGATCCTGAATAAAAAATCCCTAACGTGACGTTTTTGTGATCCGCTTTTGATGCCAGAAACAACTGTTCTTGAAATATTTTAAATTCCTGATATAATAATTTTGTATGCTATTTAAGGGCATAAAACGTTGCTTTTCTTGCCTACTAGTGCCTAATTTCATGATGTTGTGACCTATCTTAGGTTCCTAAATCATTACTATTTAGGGCCTAAAATTCCGAGGTCTAGTAATAAAGTAAGTAGATTTCAAAAAGATTTCTAACTCTAAGTAAGATCGTAATTGATGTAAAGTTCCAATCAGTATTGTATTAATTATGTAATTTATAGAGTCGCTAATAACCTCTGTGGTTGATGAGACTAAAAATAAATGAAAAATATTACTATGAATAAATACAAATTAAATATCCATTCGTAAATTTAAAGAGAAACTTTTTACCAGTAACAAAGGTTTTTCAGAAATTCTTAAGTAATAAACGTTGACATAATTAAATTATTTGTAAAATATAACCCAAGCTCATGATGTAGGTAAACCATTACATCTTCGCAAAATAATAATAATAATAATAGCTATTGTTAGACTCGTTATTGTTTATCGGTATCAAATATTGTTACAATAAATTAATCGGTTCTAGGAACGTGTACTTTGAAAAATCCTGTGAGATATCGATATCTGACATTCACCTGCTTGGCCCTGCCACTGAATGACGGAATACAGCGCTGATAACCTATTCCCGCGCTTTCCTTGCGGCGCCGCACTCGCCCACGAGCCACGTGTTCACTGCGTGGAGATATTGGAGAAGTTGCACCAAGCAGGGCTGCGTCGTTCCGCCGCACCTCGCCCACTGACGCTCGGGAGCCCGCCTTGCGACAGGTGGCCGCGCGGCGCGTCATATTGCAAGAGGCGCGGGGGGGGGGACAGGGCGAAGGTGGAAAGGCCAGCGGCGTCTCGGGTGGGGGGGGAGGGCGGCAGCTGGGCTACGACACACAGATAGGAAGATCAGGGTCACAGATGCGGCGACCCTGGAGACGAAGAATGTAAGATAGCAGCTACCATTTTCCTTGCACGTGTGCTGGTTGATGACAAGTTAGTAGTACGACACACATGAGAAATATTGCGTACTACAATATTAGTTTAAAACAAGTATATTATGGCATCAAAGTCATATCTTTCTCAACATTTTCAATTTATAATTCTGAATATGCTAACACAATAATATACTTGTAATACCTTTAATAATAATAATAATAATAATATTAACAATAATAATAATAATAATAATATTAACAATAATAATAATAATATTAACAATAATAATAATAATAATCACATTATCTAGGTAATATTGTTGCAAATTGACTTTGACTGACAACCCCTTGGTGACGAAAACCAGCAACACACTAATTTTATATGGATCATCTTATTTGTAGACTATAGTGTTGCGCTTCTGTCTCAAATGTCATACGTAATAATAGATCCAGCTATTAAATCTGCAGGATATTCGGGTAAGATAAATGTGCAAAGTGACTTTAAAGAGAGGCAAAGTGTATATTCAGGGTATTTAAGTTGATTCGCACACTAATACAACACCTCGAACAAGGCAAAACTTACAAACATCTAGACTGAAGAATACGCTCTCTCGAACGACCTAACCGAAAAGAGAATTTACAAGACGTCTTACCAAGGAGGAAGACTTGTCCTGCAGCTCGCTCTGAACTTGAAGCATAAAATGTTTTGCAATAGGTTGACGGGGCCTGTAGCCAAATGTAGTTTCACACTGACGAACTTGACAGAGCAAGAAAGTCGAACCATGTACCAAAAAAAACCTGCTTACAATACATAATGTCACCCATCCTTGAGTTGATGTAACTGCATTTAACATATCACGCATGGAAAAAAAAGAGTTATTGTCACTGTTGCAAGGCGCATTGCAAAGAAAATTAAGCAAGACACGCGGAACAACAAAGGTACGAACTGCTGATGAAACTTCACATGAAATGCGCCCTCAGAAAACGTTAAAGAAAAAGTGAAGATACAATTCACTAAGACAATATATAAAAATAAAGGACAAAGATCAACAACTGATTATGTGATTTATGATTAATGATCTATGTGTCAAAAAAGGGGTAAAATGAAGCCAGAATGGAAAGCAATTGTCATAGCTGCCAAACATCAGGGGTTGAGAACACGATATAAATGTATATGTATGTATGTATTATGTAAAGAGGTACTGCAATGTACCTTTCTTTAATGAAGTTATACACGGACTTAGCTATGTTGCCTTTAATTCCATGTTTCGTAATTATGTCCATGGTACGTCTGCGCCAGACCATCTCATATGCCTTTTCGATGTGGAGACTTAGTAACACTATGAACATATTATTGGCGAATCCATTATAGATGCTGTTCTCGATTACTGCAATGCTGTCTAAAGCAGATCATTTCTTACGGAAACCGCTTTGATGGGGTGATATTATCTGATGTTTCTCTAGGTACCATTTACGTCTGTGGTTCACAACCTTCTCGAGTAATTTACACAGGCAACAAGTTAAGGCGATTGGTCTGTAGCTGACTATTGAAAATTTGTCCTCACCAGGTTTGTGAATTGGAACAATAACTGCTTCTGACTGCGCTGGTGTCTTTTAGTTGACGTATATTGAACTTAAATTCTTGAAACGTAATGGGTGCACTCAGTTGTAAAGAATCCTCTATTTCATCTTCTACTTCAAGGTTTAGAGGAGATCTCTCAGTTTCTTCTTTATGTTTCATGAAGCCATCTGCAAGGTTCTTATCATTAGAATTAGACGCGAAAACACTTTCCAAAGCTATTCGCAATGTCGAACGGGTCTTCAATAACTTGACCATCTGGCATGTATATAAACTTGGGGTAATTTGTTCTGTATCAATGGCGTTTATTTGCTTCCATGCCTCCGTGTAGTTCAGTTTACCGTTTAAGGATGATATGTATTCCTTCCAGCAGGTTCTCTTGGATTCTTTTTATGGTTCTTCATATCATCTTGATCTGTTTTACGTTTTTTTGCCTTGGACTTCAAAAGTGCTTCCCCTGCTAAAATTATCACCGCACGCCACTGGAAACTATTATAGAAAATAAAGTTACAAATGGAACAACAAAAAATGAAGCGTGGTATAACATTTAACCCAATTTTAAAGAAACTAACGCCAAGATAAAACATAACAAACATTAAATAAAGTTGTGGGGATGATTAAGTTTACGTGAAAAAAGAAATGTAATAAAACTCCTGAATGTAAAACTTCGAAGTTGACAGTAGCTAAGGGATCATACAAACAACGTACAAAACACTAGTTGTTAGGTAAAATTATTACTTGCACGGCAGTTATGTACCCAGTTATTGAAATGCTGATTTTGTTAATAATTAACTAAGAAGTTAACTTGGAAATTCTAATTAGTCTTCAATTAGCTCCACAAGATGTAGTGTCATCTTTGATAGGAGAAATCGGGTGCCAAAACCTCTTTCATCGAACTCTTCAAAATATTCAGACCGTTCCCGTATCCACATCGGCCTACGAGAAGGCCACTCAAAGATCTCGTTTTCACAATTGCCGCAGCAATCAATATCAAAAGTAATACTCCACAATACGCTCACTATTGGACTGATTTTGCGCTGTGAAGCACAACTTAAAACGTATAATTGCGGCTGAGAGGTGTACTTAAATTTAAGTCTAACTTATCGTTTAAGTTTGCCTCAAAGGGTGTGGTCAAACGTAAACGTCTCCTAAGCCTGCCTTAAATTCCTAAGGCGAATTTACAATTTTAAATAATGGTGATGAAACCGGCGGTAATTACGTTGAATATCGAGATCCATCGAATGTGGAGCATAAATGCATGGTCGTATCGATAGTTATCAGAGGACTGAGATGCGCTAAATTTATGTAAAACTTGAGAAACTTTCAGATCATTCAAAAGAATGAAAAAAATAAGTCCTTCGAGTTTTTTAATAGTCTATATGTTGTGTAACGTACTGCCGAGACACCGATAGTTACTAGATCTACTCCTTAGTAACCTGGCTGCAACCTCTACTAGATTTTGTATTTCACCAATATCTAACGTATTTTATCAGGAATTAAAGAAAAATAATATTAATTATTACAATATAGAATTATTATTTGCAAAATTACTAAGAAATAAATGGGGTACATAAGATTTAAAAATGCGGAATGTAATTGCCAGAAATGAATTGTTCAGATAAGAACTATGCAAACAGATCAAATATGAAGAGAAAAATAATCTTCAGAACATTACTTGGCAAATCTAAAAGGTTGAGGACTAGCGTGATGGTCATCATCAAAGGTCATCAAAATTATTCATTTAGCAAAATAAAATAGTGTATCGAGCAACATTTCCTTTTATTATACGGTGTCATGGTCTTCTACTGGTGGCCAGTGGCACACGTCGTGGCACCCTGGCAAGCCACGACCTTCTCTGCGCAACTAGTGTCAGGAAAGAATTTTTCAAGAATTTTTTCTATCTTTTAAATGATGGACCAATACATTGATATAATTGAAACTATAGACAGAAACTAAAAATATTAATTACAACTATCAGTAACCCCACAGTTTTACAATAGGGATGGCGTTGTCTCTGGTGGCGGGGTAATGGACTCCTTGGAGGTGCGATTTTGTCAAGGCACTCGTACAACGGACTCCCGCTCGTGGCATCGACCTTGACAACACTTGATTTAATTAAAATGATTTGTTGCTAAAACATCTAACGGCCTACAACGCATTGCATTATTATTAACCAACCGCACTAGTTGCTAGTTTACTGACGTAAACATAAAAAAAACCATTCATCAAACAAATGCTTGAATTATTTCGCAAATTTGTATGCACAGACAGTGAATTGCATATTATTTGCTTCCTTCTTCTTCTTCTTCTTCTTCTTCTTATTATTATTATTATTATTATTATTATTATTACTATTACTATTATTGTTGTTGAATTATAACTGAATAAATGTATAGCAATAAACCGCTTCACATTTGCAATAACAATTTACTTCTTTCATAAAACAGGTACTGCTCCAAATACCAAATGCATTAAATACGCGGTTCACGATTAGGCATAACATGTACACATTTGTTTTTGTATTAATCCGTCCGGTTGGCGAAGCATGGAGCAAAACCGGAACGAAATCCCACAAACACAACCGAGGGGTAACAAAGCTATTGGTAGTCACGCTAAGCCCCGGGCTGCGGTCCGTGAAAAACTCGGCTCCGTTTTTAATCTACTTCATTATCGAAATAAACCATCGGAAAAATTCCGCCTTTACTGACTGGAAAATTTTGTGCAAACTGCGTTCCATACAGTTTCTATAAAGAGGGGTTCGTATACGAACCTTGCGCGTAAGTGGAAAGATCGAAACAGCAGAAACGAGAAAAAGTTTAAGATGGAATACGAAAAATGTGTGGAAGGTGAGGTAGAAAAATAGAGAGATGCGTGTAAGAGGGCAGAGAAAGAGAAAGAGCAGGGAGTAAAAGGAAGGGAAATGAAAAAGGAAGAAGGGAAATAAAAAGAAAGAAATGCTCGGACGAAAAGGGAGGCCAGAATATCGAGGAAGGATTACAGGAAGTGAGGAAGAGATGTAGAAGAAAAGATATAAAGAACATATGAGGAAATAATGTTGCAAAAACTGCATACAAATGGTTGACTCGACAAAAATTGATGCGGGCTACGTTTGTCTTTTAAATTTTGGTATTATGGTTGTACATTGCAAATCATTTCTCGTAGTTAACATTTCAATTCTTCCTTTACTATAGGCCGCCTCTGTGTGACTACCCCATTCCCCGTTAATGGAAAATTTTTGCACCAATATCAGCAACGTTTTGACAGGGTCGAGCTCCTCTTGCGCGAAATACCATTTCTCGTTGTTACTCCAAATTAACTCATTCTTGAAGACAATTTTTTTTAATATTTACTATTAGTCTCAATGTCTCAACTCAAAATTTTCATGTCTCACAAATCATCGAACAGATAATTACAAATTAATTCTCGGAGTTTCTAGATTCAACGTTTTAAGGGAAGTTATTAGTGTAGAAATTTCTTAAAGATTTTAAAATGAAATCCATTCAGCTTTGGATTAGACTTGCAGATACTGACACGCTCATTTGTACGTGCTTTAGAGTGCAATTACAGGTAAAGCGATCAACCTTATTGGTAGTACAAGTGCAACTATTAATAGAACGCATAAATTTGGGAGATAAATCTCCGGAGATGGTTGAGGGCAGGGTAATACGGAAATAGAACGGTAATTCTGACAGTTTTTCAGATCTTAAGATGATATTATATATCAAAGCAGCAATGGCCGTAAAACATTCGCTAGTGGCACAAAATGCACAGGAGTCCGCTAATGGGGATGCAAAAGCCATGTTCACATACGTAGAAGGGACGCAATGAAAGGGATTCGATTGGTTTAGGGTTGGGAGGTGGATGCAACGTAGATTGAAATATACGAATGCCAATGTGCTTTGAGGTGATAGGGAAGATTAAGATTCACTTCTTTTAAATAGCTGTGATACAGAGAAACATGGAGAGGAAAAATTAGATGGGGAATTATTACTCCATAAAAGGTTAGAATCAGCCTGCCTTCTTAAATATTTCAAACATCTTGTAGCAGAGGAGTCCAAATGATTTATAGACAGACAATTATGTTGTTTACTTTCTTTTTTATAGGCTTTTACATAATTTGCTACAAGTTTCGGGGATATGTTGTCCCCATCATCAGGCTACAATTGAAAATTCAAAAAACCCATTACAAGTTTACTTTTTAAAACACAAAAATGTTGAAGAATAATTTTTATAATTATTGGGAATTATTAATTATTGGCGATTAATGGGAACTTCTAATTAATTGTGGTGATTTTGTATCGGATATAAGTTAGAAGTAATGGGTATCATTTAAACGTGCATTTAATTTATTTGTAATTTAAGTGAAAATAGAATCCGTGTCGAGGAATTAAGCTAAAATATATTGGTAAATGGTTATGATTTTACGGGTTGATTAGAAAGAGACAGTCGCGAGTAGGGGCGCTTCATTCGGAGAACAAGAAGGGGACAGTCGTCGCGATCGCGAATTAAATTAAGTAAATGTAAGGAATCAGAGAAGATTTGAATAAGTCAAATGTTCTGACTGGTCCCACTGGTCGAATAACACAATTAGAAGGACATCAACGAGAGCATGCCAGGATCTGTATCCACCCTGAAGATAGCTGAGAAAACATCATGGAAGGCCTACGTGCACCTAAGCTTACGAACTTGCTCAAAAACGACGACGAAATCCGACGACCGAAAACGACGTACGAAACTTTAATGATATAGTACATATGAAAAGTTAATAATATTATTCATGAGCTCAATATAAAGGTGTAATATTTGAATAAATGTTAAATTCTTATTATTGAAATGAAAAAGGCTGTGATAATTTATGTACTTGCCATCAATTCAATAAATCCATAGAACGTCCAGAAATTGTACTTTTATATAGAATTACAAGTCGACGTGCAGCTGATAAGATGAGAGATGTCGTATATCAAAACCACTATTCGATTGAAATGAAGTTGATATATTAATATTTTAACATTGAGAGACTTCATGAGCTAATAGCAGGGCAACGAAAGAAATATTAATATTGGTATTATTATTATTATTATTATATTATTATTAATATCAGTAAGAAAAGTAGGAATTTTTAATAAATGGCCGTCCAGTGTGACGCATAATTGAAAATTATTAAGCAATTGAATAATTAGGTATTGAATAATCAGGTATATCTCAATATCAAACAACTATTACACAATTCTTACCTTTCATTAAGATATCAACTCACTACAGACTCGGAAAAAATCCCAGACACAAAATCAGAATTAAGGAACAGATTTCTCCGAGGGGTTGTAACGAAATTTCTTTTGGGATACCCATTCAGCACATGGTAGTTTGCTGCGGCCAGTGTGTGACAGCTCATTTCACTAATTAAGATGATTTTGATGATTGTTGATAAATGATTTTGATGTTTGAGTCAATTTTCAAAGCATCCAATGTACTTTGGCGTACTAGACATAGGTGCTTGTTATTAAGCGCCAAAAATAAAAGCGATTGAACGTGTTCCAACCAAGTGTGTTCTCTCTCTCCCTCTCTCTCTGCCCATACCCTAAGACCAAACAATTTTCTCAATAACAGCCTAAAAGAGCTAGTATTGACATTTCCTTGGTATGACATTCATAAACAAATTTCTAGAGAAAGTAATTTATAATTGCCTTGAAAACACGGTAAGTGAAAGTTATAGCTTCTTGAATGATTCTGAAAGATTAACGAGAATAAAAAACAATTTTGAGAACGATTTATGCATAATAATAAATCGTTTAAACGCGAACGATTTTAAATTATTTAAGTAGTTATGTAGATGAGAAAAAGTTTCAACAAAACTCAAAACATACCAAAAAGGCTTTATAATTAGTGTATTACAAACGAGTAGCATGCATTCCTTAAAAGATTTTGTCACGCAGGACGGCATTAAATAGAATGGTCTGAAGCTTATTTCCTTCTCAAACGCGAATTTTCAAGTTTCAGAGATCATTTCAACGGCTTAACTAAAGCTACTGAAGGAAAAGTCAGGTGGACAAAATTTGGCTTCCAGGGCTCTCTTAATCGGCTTATGTGTCGGTACACGTGCCAACTTCCCTACATGGAAAGTAACACTTTTAAGGATTTAGCCATGCCCTTCTCTGTGCGTAAATCTAATGTAATATTGCATAATATGCCTTGTGAGTCAATGAACTAAAGCCAAAAATTCTCAAAAGATGTGTTTCGAAAAATGTCTTTGATAGAATGTTCACAAATCAGCACGTTCAAGCTAGAACTAGTGAACAACCAGTTTTCAATGATATTTTTCCATTGTAACCATATTTCTCTAGAGGTATTTAGATGCAATTATTTATAAAAGTATACATTTTTCATTAAATTAACATTATTTATGTATATTAGATTAATTTATTTGGCATCATTTGCAGAAAAATTTTGAGTTTTGGAGAAAACTTAACAAGATATCATTTGAACATGTTACTTTCAAATGCAATAATGTATAGTAAATGCATGTAATGTAAAAGTTACATCATGAGAGATATTTAAAAATGCAAGAAAATGCAAGAAGCAAAGATGAAGGTCTCGAAATAATGTATTTTAAAAAGCCAAAAAATTATAATTTTGTACCATTTTGGATATATTTGTTTTCAAAGATTTGTTTTGACCCTTTACAACTATGCACCAACTTTGGTCAGCCCTTCTGAATTTCCAGTTCTTTTAAATTGTTGATAGAAAATGGGCTTCTGAAAAAAATGATAAAAAATTTAAAATTGAAATAGTCAATTTTTTAGAAGGCATTTGTAGTTTGATTTTTAGAAATATATTAACGTCTGTTGTCTGTTTTTTAATTTTAATTGTTTTATCTGGCCTTAATAAAAAACACACATTAAATACTTTATTATTAATCTAATTTTTTCTTTTTCTAACATTTTGACCATACTTGGGGTCTTTTTCAAAATGCTAGGGTTTTCAACAAATTTAGACCCTAGAATTTGGAAAGTACCCGAAGTAGGGTCGAAAAGTCAAGAAAATAAATAAATTAATAAACATAATTTTGTAAATTTCTAATTTGATGTTTCAGTTCTTTGGTCATGAATTTGGTGATATTGTGTCGTCCAGAAATCATCTAATTCGTTTTTTCATAGAAAATGTGGAGACATCTCACATTTCTCCTTGTCCTTCAAAAACCTTAGCTTCAGCAATGAGAACGATGCATCTCCGAAAGAAACACATTCATTGATTCAATATCATTTCATTGTTTTTAACCCACAGGACAGCAAGAATTTTAGTCATTTTACTGAAAGTACCATCCTCACACTTCCATTCAATTCTAAAAACTAACAGGAAGTTTTAGAATCTTTCAAGAACTAATATCAGTTAATATCCTACATGTAAGCAGAAATTCTATGCATACGCCGGCACCCACAATCAGATCAGATCCCTTCCGGTCCCTCGTCTGGGGCAAGCAAGCGCCTTTCAACGCGTTCGCCCCTACTGATGGAGATCAATCGTCTCCCTGTATTACTTCAGTAGTGTACTTTTCTTTGCGACTCTCACACGCAACCAATCTTATAAATGAGGTCTCTAAAGAAAGAGAATTTCACGGAGAGGACGTGACGAATTTCATTTTATTTGGATTTGTTGAGAAACGCACCAAAATAGTCATTTCAATGCAACCCGCATCATATGACGCCATGTCCAGTCAAGATATATATACATAAAAATACCTAAACGAAGCGTATTAGGACCTTAAAAATAAAAAGTGTTGAGGCAACAGGCCTCAAAGAAAGATTTCTCACATCGTAATTTACATGAGGAGATAATTTGGATATTATATTACATTTTTGGCGTCCGGCGCTTATCGATATACCACAAGAGAGCATTTACGATTATTTGCATAATCTTGCATTACTGTACACAGAGTATGGAGTGTGGAGATATCTAAGGCTTTTGACATGACGTCTATAGTATGAGTATATTACTCGACGCTGGAGGCATTCTTTGTTGGAGACGTCATGTCAAAAGCCTTAGATTTCTCCACACTCCATACTCTGTGTACAGAATGCAAGATTATGCAAATAATCGTAAATGCTCTCTTAGCAACAATTAGAAGTATTTAAGCGGAAGCGCTTCTCGATACAATCCAACCTGTTCAGAGACATTCAGAATCTACAGTGTATGTGAAATGAAACTAATTTCCGATATTCATTGGAGATTAAATTGCACGAGGTGTCCCTGTCAATTCAGTAACAAAGTTAAATAATATTCCAAAGATTAGGATTATGCTTGCCCTATCCTGTATTTTCGCATGGACAGTTTTAAGTGCTTTCTCGAGAATAAGAAAGCTTTTATAATATTTTGTGACTATCCACGAAAGCGAAAAGCTAATTGTCAAGGAAGATTGTATAATTACTTCAAAGTTTTTAATGAAGTGTTGTGAATTGTTTTTCCAAGAACATGTCTGCGAATAATACTGAATAAACCCTTTATTCAAAATTTGTTTTAAACAACAATTGCATTGTTTTATTTTTATTTTAAATTCTGTAAAGTAAATTGGAAGTTACCATTTTTAACTTTTCAAACAAAGATACACGTTTCGTTAACAACTTTCTCTCTAATACGGAAAAGGAAAGTTAGGTAATTTAATATGCGAGTTATCGCACTGATCCCCTAGTCAATTTATTATTATTCTTCTGATTATATTTTAAAACCTTTAATTAATATTTTTAAAACTGTTGAAAAGGTTAGAGATTACAAGGTAAGCTAGTTCATTATTACTAACCTACTGTAAATAGCAAATGTATTTGCTCATTAGACATTCTGTGCGTTTGCAAAAACGATATTCGTCTGTTCTGCCGGGTTATGTGAGAGTATTCGCGCCTCCCATGCATAAACATGAGGCACAGCCGCGCGTCTTCGCTGACTGCGCTCACTGTTATTCTTTTTTACGTTTCTAGTGTCGAGTGGCAGTTGTCTGACGAATAATCCAAACCATTGGCCCACGGAGAAGCAAGAGGGAAAATCCCAACGCGCGGTCGCGGGCTAACGAAGGTTTTCAATTTTTCAAGGAGCCCACATGTAATCCTTCTTGTCCAACCCGGCTGTTTTCCCAGAGCGGAGGAACAAAAGAGAAACC
>JAHLJT010009419.1:81661818-81713134 GCA_031308135.1 Acheta domesticus | reverse complement strand
CGTGAGAAACGAAGACAAGCGTGAAGATGGCCGTTGTGAGGGTTAGCCACCTCAACCGGTGGAATGAAGGAGTCAAAAGATCCAAAATTGATGGTTAGACTGGAGACAACGACCTCAAGCAGGGATTCTTCAAAGCCTCTAAAAAGGAAGGACGTGGCAGGAAAATTACTGCAAATAATAAATAAACATATTCACCGTTTTTACTTATTAAAAATAATGACTCATCTTCCTGTGACTATTGAGCTCACCAGATGAGCTTACTATATTCCACGAACAGTCAAGTCTGAAACAGGTGATATCACATAACTCGAGCAGCGAATTTCGAAAAGCCATTCGCCTGTCATGTTCATTCACTGAACCGAAGGACTGCGTGTTTGTGTGCGTGTGTGTGCGTGCGCGCTTCTGTTGTTTACCGGTCGCCCTTGGCCTCATGTGCCCTCAAAGCTAGCGCCCGCACGCGAGGCGCAGATATCGGCGGACACGTTCGCAGTTCGCGATAGGCGACGAAACAGTGGTGGTGCCCCCGGCCAACGGCCACAAAGAAAGTAGTTATTCATATGTTAAGTAGCATAGTAGTAGATATAATTATTAAATTATATTATATTGTTTATAATCACGAAATATAAAACAATATTTTTTCTACGATCGTATAAAAATGTTTCTATTTCGAATCACGATTGTTTCATCTCTACTTCCACGATTATTTCGTAAGGAACCACCACCTTCGTTAACGTTTGTATAACAGGAGGCTCTGGTTTCGCGACATAAAGGGCATGGTGTTTTATACGAGTTCTTTGTATAACTGGTACATTGTGGTTATAATTACTGAATTAAAATAGTTAAAAGTGCACCTCCTCAGGACATTCTAACATTAAAAGTTGACTTTCTTCAGAAGTTATTCACACCTGGCAACCTCGGCAGTATTTAATTAATACCTAAATCACTAAGGTATTTACAAAAATTTTATATGAGTTTCATAATATATTATGCGTTAATAGTTTATTATAAGTTAATAGTTATTGGGAAGAGTTTTAAAAATTGAAAATTAAAACTTATTTTGCCATTAATACGTGCTTCATTTTCTCTCTTGTAAGCTATCTAACGTGCGCCCTCTTTTTAGATTTTAAGAAAGGACTAACTACACGCACGCGTAGCAGTACGTAGGACACCCACATTTTTATACGATCATAGAAATATGTTTCGTAGCACGTTTCTCATAAGAGATGGTACTACGAAAGGGGCTGATCCGAGACATTTTCTTGTGTAAATGAACATATTCTAAACCCCTAACGAAGCGATGACTGAAGCACTCCTCTGGCAGAAGGGGAATGGAGGGAAGGAGGAAAAAAAATTGAGGCTCAAAAATAGTCTTCTTCTGCACTTGCAATTAACGTATACTTCACCGTGCTTTCATACAGCACGCCTGTAAATTATTCAGCTTAATTATATCTTTTGTTAAATATATGTGTTGTGTTTCACTGAAGCATTTGGTGACATCTCACAAAACCAGGCAAATTTCCTGCCTTGAGAATTCTAAATCGGAAAGTGGTCCTTCACAAGCTATTGCAGGATTGTTAGAAGAGAGAAAATTCAATACGTCCACTTGCTCAGCCTCCCTTCTCACAAATAGTTTTAGCATATTTTTGGCTTAAATTAGTATGGCAATACCCATTACTTCTCTATCCCTATAATTAGTATTTTTGTAAAAAAAAAAGTTAAGTTTTTCTGAATGTCTCACAACTATATTAATTCACTGACTGTTAATGCGTCACGGAAAACTATCTTGAAAACATTTCAAAGTCATTTCTTAGATTTTTGTGAAATTAAATTACATTCTCTTCTAATTTTATTTTGAGGATGTGGTATTTACTTGTAGCTGCTTAATAATTATAATTGAGCTTGAAAAAAAAGTTTTAGACCTTAAAGTGAAACTCGGGAGAGTTAAAGGAATATTAAACATAACTAACGTTTGGGGATGTGCCCATAAAACCAATTTTGTTTGAAGATGAATTTCATTCAATGAAAAACTAGGGTGCTACAGAATGGCACAGACTTCCCCGTATTAGTTTTCTATTTCCTTGGACCTGGGCTGGCTGTTCGGAATTGCCACATACTCGTGCCAGCTGTCATCTATCGCCGCCCAAGTACCTTTTTTTTAACATTTTATAATTTTTCGGGTTTCCTAACGGTAGAAACGGAAATATTAATTTTCAACTATTAAAGAACACTAAAACCTCGTCCTAAATGGCAATTTTATTTGAAAAATTTGGAGCCGTTTTTAAGAAAATGGCGTTTAAGCGCTACTAAAAATACGAAATTTGAAGCTCTTTTTCACAGAACATTTTTGAGTTTTCAAAAATCTTCATTTGAAACACTTACACTCACAAATACAATAGAGTTTACAAATTGCTGGAAATGTGCCTATTTGAGATGTGAGAGATCTTTAAAAAAATTACGTTTTGTGTAATTTGAAAAAAAACGAAAAAATATCTCAAAATAAACTTACGTCATATAAAAAGTGCAATAGCACTATTTGTTCGAAAAGGTACAGAAAAACATTGGTGCCATTTATGAGAAAATAGCGTTTGAGCGTTCTGAAAATGCGGAATTTTGAGTTAGTTTTCACAGAAAACGGTTGAGTTCTTGAGAAAACTTTAGTTGACATATTTAAAGCATATGAACTCCTAAAAATACAAAATTTAAGCAAATCGCCGCTAATGTAAATATTACCGACGTGATAGAAAATAAAACAAATCGATTTTTGTAATTAAAAAACAACAAAATAATGGAGCAATATATAATAATTATCTAGTTGTAGGAGGACGCCGAAAAAATCCAAACTTTTGCAATTTTCGAAAAAGAAACAGTTAACTGTGAAAATCGGGCATAAGCGACCTTTTAAGTGTATTTTACTCTATTTTACAAGTAATTTAAAGAAAAAATTTGGAGCCATTTTTGAGACAATTTTGAAAATGTCAGGGGGCTTCATGTAGATTAATCCAAAGTTGAAGAATTCAAACATTCAATTTTTCAAAATCGCAGCGCCTCGAGTGGAACCAGATCGTCCGAGGAATATTAATTTTGGAAGAAATCGTACATATGGTTTAGGTGCTAGTGTGTTACATACACCGAACAGACAGACTGACAGATGGATGGACAGACGGGCGGGCTGACGGACGTACATAAGTACGGACGGACGGACGGACGGACGTTTTGAAAAAAAAACACTTATTCGGGGACCCAATACGTGTATTTCTTTTTAAAATCCGAAATCGATTTTCCACAGCATTACACCACTTTCCTATGCTAGGAATATTACTCTGTATATACTGTATATGAGAAAGTAAATTTAATTGGGATTTTAACGATGTTTTCCAAGCCTGAACAGATTCATCTTCACTCTCATTGTAGAATTGTCTTTTAATTTTCCTTGAGTGTGATTGGATTTGTTTTCAAATTGAGTTACAACGCGATTTGTTCTTCACGTTCATTGTGATGTACTAGGGAGTGGATTTTTGTGCTCTAAAAAACTTGAAATATGCTTTTAAAAAATAAGCTTTTAGACCTAAAAATCTTAAATATGCCCTTTAATACGCAATTAAAATTAACAATATTCATTTTATGAATAAATCTTCTTGATAAAAATTCTGGGGAGACATGCTTGAAATGAAAAATATATATTTGTGCAAACATAATATAATCTACCTTTATCGCGAGAGAAATAAAATAAATATTCACCTAGTATGTCTGCTGCATTTCTTTTGCCTGGTTTAAACAATATGATATAAAAACCTACATTTGCAGAAGTATTTCATCATCTATAGAAAAGAAGAAAAACAAACACAAACTTTGACAAGTTCTCCCGAATTAATGAAAGCTCACAAATAAAACGATTTTATGAAAAGTTGAAACGTTTTAGAGATAAGCCACTATTTAGGACGAAATATGCAAAATATGCGCTTATAATTACATAAATATTATAAACATAAACAGGAAAAATTGTCCAAAATGCACAAATATGCATAACATATTAATATGCATAGCCTCCATTTCTAACCAAATGTCAATAAATTTCACTTAGCTATGCTCCGAAGCAACGGACAAAAAATATGCAAAATCATAGAAATCCACTCCATACTGATTACTTTATTGGGGCCTTCTCAGAACTCGAATCTACAAATACCTGTACACTTATAACAACATTGAGCTTTACAGATAAAATATAAATTTTGTGTTCACAATGTTTATTTTGATTGATTGATTGATTGTTAGTGATTGCGCGCACTTCAACGGCTTAGGTCATTAGTCCCGTAAGTGTGGTGCATGCTTTTTCCTAGGGAGGAAGCGCGAGAATATTCTCCCGATGGATGGCGAGATCCGGCGCCGACCTACCGTCAGCTAGCGGGGTACTCCCAACGAGGTTTCTTCCATCAGCGGGGTACCACCCCATTCGGGACAAGCTCTAAGCTCTCGACCGGTCTCCGGCATGTGTGGTTAGTGTAATGCATGTAAGTGTGTGTAAGGGGTGAGGATGGGACAAGGAAGGGGAAGGAAAGATCGCGCTGGGGTCCGTGGCCCGCTTGTTAGGGTACTGCTCCGGCAGTTGCCTAGTGTGATCGGAAAAACAACGGAAAACTACCAATCGGAGTAGCCGACCGCTAGAATTCTCCTCCAGACATCGACTGAACTCTGTCTAGATAGTGTCGAAAATCCTTCCATTCCTTCCATCGAATATTTTTCTTGAATTTCAAAATGCTTTTTTTTTTCATTGCTGGAGTCGTTATTTTGTGGCTGGCCTTTTATGTTGTTTTAAAGGGTGTGGTCTAGGTAGATTCTCACTGAGTTATTTACTGTACTTTTTGTTGACACACTAATATGGAAGTCAGGGGATTTCAGTTTAACAGTGGACCAATTTATTTCCGTGCATGACTTACAAATAACTTCATTTTAATTCCCTTTAACTAAGTTTTGAGGGATTTATTATTACACCCGATTCATTTGAATGATGTATTTTTAGCTCTGCAAATAATTAATCTCATCTATGCTTTCTTCTTCTTTCCTTTATTGAAATTATTTCACCGCCTTTTGGTTCTTCGGGTACATACTTCGAGTTCATGGATGAAAGTCCTCGACATCCCCTCCCTTTGCCCAACGCTCTCCACCGTTGCCTACTTGGCTTACTGAAGGACCGGCTCTAGCCCATCACCGACGTAAGCTGAATTATTGGGAATTTTCTAGTTTGGGATCAGACCGTTTTCTACGGCTGAGAGGATATAAAACTCATTAGGCCGAGAATGTTGTGGATTTAATTTTGACAGCTATTCAATTTGACAAGTGACCATCGCCTCAGCAGGGTGTTATTTCATGTTTTCCCCCTTCCTTGAGTTCAATGGCTTGTTCTAATAACGCCATATACAGAGGTTTTGCTGTAAACCAAGTTTTCGGTATCAAGGTGCCACACAACGTGGCTTTTGACTTCACAATGCGATAGAGAAACTTATTTACTACATCTGGGAAAAAGATTACACACTTTTTAATTTACAGGGCTGGCAATAAGATCTTTTGTCAAAAAATCGCTGTTTTCGCTTTAGCATTACATATCTTTCTCTATACTACGTAAGCATAAGGAGAATTTAAATAAAGAACGATCCGGAGGCCTGGGAACCTGTAGGACAATACCTTTATGCCAGGAGTATTGGCCCTGGCTGTTGACGCACTTGTCCCACTGTGACACCAGGCGGTTAATGGCTGTCTCGTAAAATTTCCGTGGCTAATTTGTGAACCAACTCCGCACAAAAACGCTTAAAAACGTCGTATGAGGTGAATCATTTGGTCTTCATAGCCTTTTTAGGGGACTAAAAATGGCGTAATCGCAGGGACAGAGGTCTGGACAGTATGGAGGGTGACCGAGAACCTCCCACTTGAATTTCTGCAAGAAACGTCCAGACAAGCTCACCCGTGGGGTCATTCGGCTCCACGAAAGTGCAAGGCCTCACACGGCCAATACAATCCCGGCACTTTGCAGAAATTCAAGTGAGAGGATCTCAGTCACCCTCCATTCAGTCCAAACCACTCGCCCCAGCGACTCGCTCCATGTTTCCTAATGTCATGCATTTTCCTAGATTTCTCCCTCACTTGTTCCTCAATATTTTCTTCCAAATGTGTTTTCCAAAGTGTTCCCCAAATGTTCCCTCAATTGTTTCCTCCAAAGGCCCGACATATCTTTCTCACATGTTCACCGCATGTTCCCGCTCTTGTAATATAAAATTATGATGGAAATTAAAAATCTTAATTTATTTTACAACGAAATAATTGTATAATCATGGCGGCGGCTCTAGTGCAGTGCCTCTTCAGCCGGATGAATTGGTAAGATCTAAATAGCTGTTGCACCCAGAAGAGCGAAAACCCCGTAAATGTAATAAAAGGGCCCCAAAAATGTTTCGCAAAAAATTGCCATCTCGAAAAAAGAACTTGAAAGACGGAACTCGAGGTTTTGGGGGTTTCAACAGGATTTTTGAGGCTACTTGACACGAAGCATACAATACATTTTTTAAATCTTACAAAAAATGGCACAATTTTTTGATTACACTGTCCGCTGATAGCGAATAAGACCCTTCAGAGAATGGTGCAGCTCTCACGTTCATTGAAATCTCAGTTTTTTCGAAAATGCAATTTTTTTGGCGTCGAAAAAAGTGCAATTTTTTTGGCGTCTTCCTACAACTATAAAATTGAAGATTTGGATTTTAATGAAATCAGTTCCATATAGACATATTGAAACAGGTTCATGTTCAATTTTTCGAAAATATTAGTACTTTTTGCATAATTTTGGGCAAAATATAATGATTTTCTCAAACTTTTAAACATTGTTTTCTGTAAAACTGCACCAATTTTTTTCTTTAAATTTTCTTTTCATATGTATCAAGGGACGGTAAAAATATGGTGCTAATCTTATTTTTGGCGCATTCTCTCTTTTTTCTAAAACTGAAAAGTTAACATTTCAAAATTACAAAATTCGAGATAGAGATTTTTGCCTTAGAAAATGTCTTTTTCAAAAATCTTTAAAAAGGTCATGTGCAGTCGTTTAAAATAGTAGTTTTGGCGTAATTTGAGCTTGAAATTAATCCAAAATATAAAAAAAACATTTTCTTAAAAATAGCTCCGTTTTTTTTAAAACTGTTTCCACGAATAGAATAAGAAACGCCTAAAAGAATGACGAGGGGCTTAGTTTCGTTAAACTCCCTCAATTTTCGAAAATTGCAAATTTGGAAATTTATAAATAATGTGAGAAAGTATATGCTATTGCATGCTAAAGTATATGCTATCTACTAATTAGATTGTGGTATAGAAAAAAACTTGCGTTTCTTACCGGAAAAAAACTAGTTTTCAGGATCTATGACGCATTATTTCCAAGTAACGCGAGATGGCAAAGTGTGTTGCAGCGTAAAGTGGTTTTGCGTCTGCGCTTGATACTCTAAATGTATGCCGTAATTGGCCAACATCTATGTTTTTCGTCTTAAATCTGTTTGATGCACCTCTGAAGGTAACTGTCTAAGTATTAATATTGAAACGAATCAAATATCTCTCTATTAACACAATGTGCTTCCAACTGTCATGGGTTCGAATATGCAAGGGCACAATTCGGCTTACCTCATCGTTCAGCCACAATCTGCCCCCTGTCGGCTCGCTTCCGTACGGAAAACGACAAAACCTGAAAGTTATTTTAATGCCGTGCTAGATTGCACAATAATAACCAAGTTTTTTTACTTTTTTAGCACTAAAACAATTTGAATTTATTATAATCAAAGATTTCATTTGAATCGAGAAAACACTCTTTGAAAATTATTGACTTTGGTCATGACCATGAAAAATAAAATAATTGTTCGTACGAACACTGACCTCAGCTCTCTTCCCGTTGTATCGTTTGATGCTTCGCTCGGACGCCGCGTATCTCCACACCATCACCTCTAACCGACCAGTTACCAGTTGTAGTCTTGATGCCTTCTATCTTGAATCTTCCGACACGCCACGAAGTCATTCCCATTCACATAATGCACTAGTCATATGCGTCCATGCAGATACCTACCCGCGTATAACTAATTGGATCGGTTATTCATGTGTCCGAAGCTGCTTGCACTAGCCTGCCATATCACCATCAGCACTGGTGAAAATATTCAAAGTTCAAATAAACAGTTCTACAGTTATTTACACATCCCGATTGTAAAATAATTAAAGTCCTCGCCTTGTTCGGCAAAAAAGTTCATTAGCCTGGTGCTTCACCTTCGTCACTGGTGAAAACTAATTAAAGTTGACAAGTTTCTTACAAGTTCCTCCCTATCGGTGTGAAAATAACCCAAGTCAGTGCACGTTTTCACCAAAATGTTTCTATGTTTCACTTTCACTCGCGGAAAAAAAAATTGAAGTCCCGAACTGTATCTCCGAAATTTTTACAAGTCTCCACTTTCAATCACAAAAATATACCAAGTCTGAACTCGATCACGCACCCCCTAAATTCAGAAATGATCCTCATGCTATGAAATCTGAGCTCCAACTAACTATTTTTTCGTTCTTCGATCCAGGAAAACTCGTATTCATTGTTGTACAAAATTTTGTTTGGTATTCCCTACCAACGGATTCTTATTATGTATTTACTTTTATAGCCAAGGTGCACTCTTGGGCGAAATTTCTACTCTTACACACGCATTTTCGACTGATGCTACACTATAACCACGGGCTCATGAAATTGTTTATCTTTGTTACTAAGGTGCCCGCTTACCGAATATCGTGACATGTCAAAACATTGGTGTTCTCCCTAGCAACGTCCTGGTCACCTGTTACTAAGGTGCCTAATTCTAATTTAAACTAACATTAATGCATTACATTATTTGATATTGAATGCCCTCCCGCATTTGATATATCACAATACACTTACGGGGTTTATATCCATTTTTTTAAATTTCAGGGTATTTTTCCTTAGCGTATTATGTATAAAGGACATAGGACCAATTTACCAAGAACTGTTTTTAATGTGTGGAAAATTTTAATGTTTACATTGTTTACATCACTTCTGCATCCCAATGCCCTTACGCTTTCCTCATTATTCACTAGACGTAATACGACTCTAAATAATCTGCGGCTACGCCCAAGACAAAACTTACTTGATTTCGTTACAAATTGAGGTCCACGCCCTTAACGGCATTTAGTTCACGGTTATTTCATTGAAATTAAATATGGTATTTCATCAATTTAGCTTTAAAAAGAGAACTAGTGGTGCTACAACAGACTTTCCCATATTAGAGGAAACAGCTACGTAGTACTGAAATATTGCACTTTATGCGCTACTAACTTCATAGCTATAATTGGAAAACGTACAATTCAACCAAGAAACGTACAACTCAGTTTCCATCGCTATGTTGTCAGAACTATGTGAATTCTGCAACTGCAAAAAAAGCATACAACAGTTTTGTAAACCTGTATTGGAAAAAGAAGCCTGATACCCTGGACAATATAGAACTGCATTCCATAGGGCCATGATTAGAGAAGAGTTTTAAGACCACCAACAAATACACTACTCACTACAAATGGTACAGCATTTGGAGGGAAAACTAAATATTTTCATGCAAATATCAACATAAATCAGACAATAATAACTCCTTTTCATACAGCTCCATCAAGACACAACAATCACACGTAAGTCACAGATATTCGCGATCGCGAAGTGAATTCCATTGTTGCAGACCCTGCATAGTCTCTATTCTTAAAGCTATTAATTTTTTTAACTTTTATTTCAAATATTTCAAATAAACAATTTCTAAATATTAATGCGTAAATGTATAACAAAAGGTCGAATGTAAGAAACGGACAAAGAAGTAATATACAAAATTGAAAATTCTAATTTACGACGCATCCAGCTGTCCGAAGCGCAGTAAATTCACATCGTGCTATTATGTTTGTCACAAAATTATAGAAAAAACTACTCGTATTTTGAAAAAATTAAGCATGACCTTATTTGAAGATGTAGTTTTGATACGATTTTGATACGACGAAAACGAAGCGCAGTCAATTCCGAGCAGAATGTTTGTCAGGAAATTATAGAAGAACTACTCATATTTTCAAAAAATTCATCAGGATCGTATTTGAAGATCTGTTTTTGATGAGCATATTTCATTAAGAAAAACAATCGTGTCTTCACAATTGTAGTTGTAGAAAGACGCCCAAATGTTTTTAATTTTTAAAAATTTTTGCAAAATAAGGTATTTGAACGACATGAACTCTGCACCATTCTCTTAAGCTTCCTTTATGCTATCTCAGGTCCCAATTTAATCACAAAACGTGGTCGGATTTTAATAAAAAATGGTTTAAAGATAATAAAAATTTGTCTATGATTTTTCGAAAAAAAATTTCGAAAAAAAATGTTATGTTTTTGAAAAATTGAACACGACCTTCTTTGAAGACCTAGTTTTTATGAACACATTTCGTTAAGAACAAAAATTATATCTTCATAATTGTAGTTGTAGGAAGATGCCGAAAAAAGTTTGAATTTTTTTCAGTTTTCGAAAAATTAGAGTTTTCAACCAACATAAGACCTACGCTATTCTGTTAAATGACCTTCAGACAATCCAACAACATTTAGTCAAAATTGTAGGCGCCATTTTTTGAAAATTTTGAAAGTGTCCTAGGGGCTACATATAAAGTACCCTCCAAAATGAAAATATCCATTTCAAATTCAAGGAGCCGTGAGAATATTCAGATCGATCGGGGAGTATCAATTTTGGAGAAAATCGGCTGAACGGTTTAGTCGCTAGAATTGTTCACAGACGGACGGACGGACGGACAGACGTTTTGCTTTCGTTTTTACTTTCCCGTATACGTACGTATACACGGAGTGATATACGTAGTATAGGGAAAGTTATGTAATGCTGCGCGAAAAAATGGCCAATTTTCGGAGGAAAAAAAATTAATTGCCGGGCTGTGAAAACGAATAAGTGGATAAAACCAGTTGCTAAATTAAGAAAAAAAATCCCCTAACACGTGGTGTAGCCAGAAACCCTGTTTTCTAGATCCTTGATACCGAAAACCCAATTGAAAGGAAAACGTCCGTCCGTCCGTCCGTCCGTCCGTCCGTCCGTCTGTCCATCTGTGAACACTGCTAGCGCCTAAACCATACGTACGATTTCTTCCCAAATGGATATTCTCTGGTTGATCTGATTCTAGTCGAAGCTTTGATATTTTGAAAAAGATTCTTCAAAATTTGGGGGTACTTTATATGAAGTCCCTCGGGGATTTTCAAAATTTTCTCAAAAACGTTCTCCAAATTTTTTCTTTAAATTTCTTGTATGAATAGAGGAAAATACACTTTTTAACATGGCATAGGTCCGATTTTCACGTACAGCTCTGAATTTTCGAATATTGTGAAAGTTTGAATTTTTTTCGGCGTCTTTCTCCAACTACAAAATTGAAAATAGAGATTTTTCCTTGAAATAAAATTTGTTCAGCATATTGAGTTCGTTAATAAAGGTCATAAAAATGTTTTTCAAAATTTTGGTAGTTTTCGTGCAATATTGCGTGCAATATGTGCAATTTGAAAAAATTACAAAAACAAAATTTTCTCAAAAACGGCTTCAAATTTTTTCTTTAAACTTTGGCAGGGATAGTGGTAAATGTACTCTATCAGTACTCTATCAGATGACACAAAAGCCATTTTGGTCTATCGGTTGGTTTTTTAAAAAATTACAAAAATGTAAATTTTTTTACTTGTCTCTCACGTCGTTAATATTTACATTATCGGCGATTTGTTCACATTATTATATTTACGACTACATGTGCTTTAAATAATGTCAAGTAAAGTTTTTCGAAAACAACCGTTTTCTGTGAAAAGTAGCTCAAAATTTCGCATTTTCAGAAATGCTCAAACGCCATTTTCTCATATATGGCTGCAATTTTTTTCTTGAAACTTTTGTAACGGATAGTGCTAATTACACTCTTTAGTATTGCGTAAAGGTTATTTTGAGTTTTTTTTGTTTCAAAAATTATATAAATGTAAATTTATTCAAATTTTTTCTTTAAACTTTTGGCAGGGATAGTGGTAAATGTACTCTATCAGTACTCTATCAGATGACACAAAAGCCATTTTGGTCTATCGGTTGGTTTTTTAAAAAATTACAAAAATGTAAATTTTTTTATTTGTCTCTCACGTCGTTAATATTTACATTATCGGCGATTTGTTCACATTATTATATTTACGACTACATGTGCTTTAAATAATGTCAAGTAAAGTTTTCGAAAACAACCGTTTTCTGTGAAAAGTAGCTCAAAATTTCGCATTTTCAGAAATGCTCAAACGCCATTTTCTCATATATGGCTGCAATTTTTTTCTTGAAACTTTTGTAACGGATAGTGCTAATTACACTCTTTAGTATTGCGTAAAGGTTATTTTGAGTTTTTTTTGTTTCAAAAATTATATAAATGTAAATTTTTTGAAAGATCTCTCACATCTTTAATATGCACATTATCCGCAATTTGTAAAGATTATTATATTTGTGAGTGTAAGTGCTTCAAATAACTTCAAATAAAGTATTTTGAACACTCAAACATTTTCTGTGAAAATAAGCTTCAAATTTCGCATTTTTAGAAGTGCTAAAACGCCATTTTCTCTTAAACGGCACATCATTTTTAAATGAAAATTGCCATTTACGGCTAGGTTTTTGTGTTCTTTAATTTTCTAAAATTAATATTTTCGTTCTACCAATAGGAAACCGAAAAATTAAGAAAATAAAAAAAATGTACTTTTGGCGATGATAGATGGTAGTTGGCAAGAAGATTATGTGGCAATTCCGAATAGCTAGCGAAGACCCAAGAAAATAGAAAATTAATACGGGAAAGTCTGTGCCATTCTGTAGCACCACTAGTTTCGGTTTCAAGGACCCACAAAATAGGGATTCTGGTTGCACCACGTGTTAAGAGATTTTTTTTCTCAATTTAGCAACTGGATTTATCCACTTTTTCGTCACCAGGGCCCTGAAATAAGTGTTTTTTCTGCCGAAAATCCGCCGTTTTTTCGCGCAGTATTACATGACTTTCCCTATACTCTACATAGGTACGTACCTATAGTAGTATATGGGAAAGTAAAACTGAGGAGGGGAGGTGTGCGATAGAATAAAATATTTTAATTTCACATTATTGTTTATTCATGGTCATATTAATGTTCGATTTAAGTCCATTATCTTATCCGAATTACAGAATTATTTGGACAGAAACCAAATATAAGAATATTACAAAAGTTTTAATTATTACTATGCGGCCCCAGTGGTACGGTAATTAGCGTACTGACTTCCAAAACTGGAGAACTGAGCGTAGTCGTTAAACGTCGGTTCTGAATACAGTACATCAGCAAAAAGGGGGGTCACCTGTCTTGTTTGCGAAATCGAGATACTAGTGTTTCCGAGAAAATTCTTCATTATGATGTTGCAACCTGTCGAGCGGAGTCTACCTGCATGGTGATCAATGGCGGCCGCGATGAGTGTTCGCTGCGTCGATGTGTGAAAGAGCGCTGACAGGGCTGGAGAGAGATTGCAGCGACCACTCGTCATAAGTTGCTCTCAGACATCTCAATTTTCATTTGATTTAAGTCAGTTCCTGTGATAAAATTTTGGTCACGGGGTAAACGTTCTTAAGTCAAAAATATTAGTTTAGAGAGAACTCTTTAGGGTTAGATTATTTAGCCAACGCTTCTTCCTATGATCAACGCTATTTCCCAACGCCTTTTTCTCGTTAAGGAGACATTTGAATTTGGTCGTTTTACTAGAATAAAATAGTATAGTTACTTAACTTTTAGTTTCAGTACTTAACCTAATTTCGCCAAAAATTGACTTAGGAACTTTTACCGTGTATCCACAAAAAGGTTGATTTAGATTTAATGTAAACCAACATTTAATTTACATTTCAGAATGAACATATCGTATGTTTAAAAGATAAAAATCTGTATCACATGGTGCAGTTAAACGTTTGTGAGAAGAATACGGACATTAGGAATATTTCTCACTCTTTGTATACTCGTCTTAAGAGCAGAAACTGACTGACATGTCAACGGATTACCAAAAGAAATTGAAGCAAGAAACATAAAATATGGAATATGGGCATCTTCAACGATATGCGAAACCAGTGAAATAGAATTTTGCTTAATTAATTCACCTATGAAGTGAAATAGATTTTTTTGTCCTTTTGGTTTAACGCAATTATATTGGCAATGCATCTCGGCTTGCAAGGCAGCGAAGCGGGCGGGGCAGAAACCAGGCAGGGCGCCTGGAGTGGAGACGGTGTTGATTTTATTACGCTTGATTGAGCGTCAACTGTTAAAATAATTAGTCTCGTAAGTATAGTACATGCTATATTGAGGGTGGCGGTTGTGGTGTTCTTATCCAGTTATAACGTGAGATCCGGAGCCTACCTAAACGTCTGCTTGCGAGTATTTCTCCAACTAGGTATCTCAGCCAGTGGGGCACCGCCCTAGCAAGGAGAAGCTCTAGGCTCCCTACTGGCTTCCTGACATGTGTGGGAATGACGTACATGTTTCTATGTGTACAGGGAGAGGGGGAAAAGGATGGGAAATGACAGATTTCGCGAGGTTTGTAGTTCATTTGTAAAGGTACTGCCCCTCGTTCTTCGTCTTGACCTTCGCCTGGAAGAAAAGCTCTGGATTAGGGCATAGAACCGCGAGTTTTTCCTCCAGACAGCGGATGATTTCGATGTAGCTATCTAACTGATGTCGAAAATTCGCCACCGTCGGGGCTCATATCCTAGGACCTCCCCAACCGAGACACTCCGTGGCAACAGTTGAGCTATCTCATCCGGTTTAAAGACAATCACTTTGATTTTAAACTACTGAGAGAACTAATTCATTTTCCTGTCTAATGTACACACCGAGTTACTTCAACTAGTCTTAATTGAGCGACGAGAGAATCGACATTTCGTTTATTGGATTGTAAATTTGTTTTTAACCGAGCGAAATGAGGTTCTAATTTAACTATAGCTTTCGCAATATTCTAAAAATAAACACTACTGTAAATGCATGTGAATGGAGTGAGTATAATTGAACCTCATATTATCAAATTATTACGGAATGTATTCTAGAGACTTATTAGTTTTACAAATTGCGAAAAGAATTAAAGATGGCTTGTGAACTCTTTGAACTTCTATTTTTTGTCGTTGCCAAATATCCTTACGCTTGATTAAAAAAATATTGCCTGTTTCACTGTATGAGGGGTTTTGAGGGGTTTTAAAAATTACAATTCGTCACTTGCACATTTATTTAGGGCAACACAATACCATGAATTATGATTGAATTAATTATTGACGGAGATTTATATTTAATATTTGAAAATGAGATGAAACAATGTTTTACTTGAAAGCGTGAGTTGTAGAGTACGTATACGGAAAAGGTGTAATTTGTGAAGAACTGAATCGGTCTTTGGGGAATCATAATTCTACGAGGAAACCTGTAAGATTGGCCAAGATTAAAAGTGTTTTTATGTGGGAAATATTGAATATGATTTTTTTTTTGGTTTTGTAATTTAATCAAGTCTGTAATGTTTACTAAAGTTATTTCGTGATGAAATTGATTATTTGGTACCAACCACGGGACTTGTAGTGCTTTGCATTCAATTTGTATTTTGTACAATTCGTATTTTATTAATGTGAGTTTTAACAGCTTTAGAATACGTAGGAAAACCAAATATCAATGTGAGTCTAATTATTGATTTATGCAAAAATAGTGAACATTCATAGTGTGTTGGAAATTTAGAAGAAAGAAGAGATTTAACTTTTTAAATTTGTATATTAGTTTTATTAATACAGTTTTTGGTGTGTTTATTCAATGTCAAAGTGGTGTCTAATTCAATGTGCAAATATTTGATATTTTTGTTTTTTGATAGCCTTGGAATTGGTGTATTAAATATTTTCAAAGGGGGAAGAAAATAAGGCATGTAATTAATTGAAGTGTAAATCATTTGCCTTGCAATTGTTTAAATTAAGTTTAGCCAAGAAGATCTCATCCTGTACATCATGGTGTGAGGAACGTTTTTTTGAGAAATTTGACCTCAAAAGTTTTATTTTTTAAGACAGTTATTTAACAATATAAACTTTAAAAACATCCTGACGTGTGTTGCGGATTGCATTTTACATGAATATTTTGACGCGTTTTTTTTAACAAATCCTTCATATTTTTCAAGTCAGCGTGCAATTAGTCACGTCTCCGTGAAATTCTCTTTCTTTAGAGACCTCATTTATAAAGATTGGTTGCGTGTGAGAGCCGCAAAGGGAAGGTATACTACTGAAATAATATAGGAGACGATTCGTCATGTTTCTGCCATATATGTTGAGATCTTCTTGTAATTAATCACATGCACATAAAATGTCAGAGTGTGAAGTGATCTCGGTTGCTGAAAAAGCTTTTCGGCTTCTTGTCGACAATCACACTGCTATTTCTGCTACTACTAACAATCATTGTATCCTTCAGCTTACGGAACTGTATTTGAAGATCACGTAAGTCATACTCAACTACTCCGATTCTCAGTAACACAAATAGAATGTCTTTCGAAAGTGGACTCTAAGATAATGAAAATTGATCTGTTTCCAATAAAGTTGAACGGTTGTACACATCACACTAATTATTTTCTTCCGTTTCTTTTGTTTCTTAAATTTGTGTGAAATTTAACTAATATATATTATCATTCATAATGATTTGTTACTTTTTTAAAGGCCATCATTGTACCCTAATTTTTGACATCCTTGATTCAACTGATTCAGCATTTGACCTTGACTGCCCGCTAGAATAAGCTTTCAATGACTCATCACACAGGTGTATTTCAGCATGACCTTCACTTGATTATATGTTTCAGGGAAATCAGAAAGAGATCGATAATTACTGAGAACTCTATTAACATTTTTCGAATATTCGATTCGCCTTCCAAATGAAGGTTGCTGTTCTATTTCATTGGCTTAGAACTGATGCTCCTGATATAATATCTTTGACAATTATACGAGTTCCATGTGAACCCTGAACATGACACTAAAATAATATCGTTTGTATGAAGATGTTTAGCCGAGTGGTATGAAGCGAGTTTCCTTATTATGCTATTTTTTTATTTTTTAGCTAGATTCTTGGCGTCACCCGGGTATTTATCACAAACATGTATTCGAACAGCCTCGCACACCCCTAACGCTTTGTCCGCCTCCCCTATCCGCTCTGTTATCACCGTTCTGCCCACACTTCTCGGCCCGCCCATTTAGCCCCCTTCGCTCTATCTGTTCCTCTCCTCACGCGCCGCCCGCTCCTTCCACTCCTCCAGGTCCTCCTGCACCTTTCTCTTATTCCGCTCATTCTGCTCCGCCTGCTCCTTTTTCTCCTTCCGACCCGCCGGCTTCTCTCGACACTCCCGGTTCCCCGCGCAGGGCCCGCTCGTTCCAGCCCTGCTCAACCCGTCCCCTCGACCCGCGGCAACGGCCCATGGAACTGATGAACTTAACCGGTTTTCGTGTAAGTGCAATAACTCTCAGATTTTTATCATAAGTATCTTTGTTCGCAGAATTAAAATAATTACATTGCAGTTAAGTGAACACAAAATGTTATATTACACACCACAAAAATGAAGTTCATATCCCTCTTCATTAACCCGTATGCAGCCTAGGTGTACTGTAAAAGGACGTATCCCTATTGCATCTCGCAGTCAATTTTTCTTAAGACTTTTACCAGTCTCCCCAAAAAACTTACAGCCTGATTACATTATTTTTACATTTCCTTGTGCGCTGAGCGATGCTATGCAATGAGCTCGTCCAGATATTATTGCTTCCATTCTTTCACTTTTATTTTTGAAGATCGTGAAAGAGTAAAAGAACAAATCCCGCTTTTACCTTTGTTCATTCATGTAATTAAACTGTATTAAATGTTATTAATTTATTGAAACTGATTTCCACTTGCACCTTGAGCTGTTCCAACGAGGAACAAAGGTACACCCCTAAATGTACACCCTATAATGTGAACTTATGTAGGTATAAGTCTAGAACTAAGTACAGATTGTATGTTTAGTACATAAAGTTAGTTAAGTAAGGACTCCCCCACCGCTATTTAAGACTATATACCGTTATAAAATTCATTAAAAATATACGCAGAATTATAATAATTACATTGCAGTTGTCATGTAATGTGACGTTTTTTTGCCATGTTCACCGTATGTATGAGTTTCTCTCGGCTGGTATCTGAACATCTTTTTGCGTTTTATAAATGGAAGCTCAGTTGTGTTCTTTTTCTCCATCCTAAACACCGGACGAAATGCTATCGGTCTACGCCAGTGTTGTCAAGGTCGATGCCACGAGCGGGAGTCCGTGGCACGAGTGCCACGACGAACTCACCCCTCCACGCAGTTCATTACCCCGCCACCAGAGACAACGCCATCCCTATTGTGAAACGGCGGGGTTACTAATAGTTCCCTTTCCCGACGCTAGTTGCGCAGAGAAACGCGTGGCGGGCTACGATGCCACGACTCGTGCCACTGCCACTAGTAGGAGACCTTGATACCACTGGGCTATGACTTTTCAGGAAGCCAAAAGTGACGGGGGTTAGCTGAGAAGCGGGTGTGAGTGAAACATAACCGCGTGATGCAATCGGGCGAGTCAACACTTCTCATTTTCTGTAAATCTAGGGCCTTCATGCGGCTATGTTTTCTACTCACTTTCTGATTTGCTAAGTGAGTAGGTGCCTTCAGTCCGTTCTTAGAAGATGATAACGCTACGCAAACTAGGTGTCCCTCTGTATGTTTTCTCATTGGGAGCGCTAAACTAACAAAGAAATTGAGGAGAATCTTGCATCTCCTCCTTCGGGAACATTATTTTAGACTTATTAACATAGACCACATGCTCTGGGGAAGTCTAGAACCCATTTCTCTTTCGTAGTACGAGTAAATAAAATGGTGAAGCAAAAAGTAGAATGTTAATCGAAGCATAATCATATTAAAAAATTAAAAGTTTATATTTGTAATTTCTTTTGTGTTATTCGATTGCATTGTGTTATTAAATTGTACGGTATGAATAATTCTCGTTTAAGTTCCAATGATTACAATGGTACCTTCTTGTAAAATTATTGATGGGTTGTTTAATTGTTAATAATATTACACGCCACAAAAGTGAAATAGAGAAATAAATGGCAAAATTTAACATTTCAGATCCCAAAACTTTCCAATGTGTCGTAGAATATACGGTTCTGGCTGGAAAGGTCGACACTATTTTCACCAACATTAACTCCTACCGATTTACGATGTGTTTGTAAACACAATGGCTGCAGCCAATAGTATCGGAAATAAGTCCTTGGCGTACTCTCCTAATATATTTCTTTCGATTTAGTTTACTAGGTCATCTGCCACTGGGTTATCGACGTTCAAGGTAACAAATGCTTAGACTGGAATTATTTATTCCCGCAGGAAATGCGTTATCGTAGGGCTCAACTGAAATGCATTTGCGCCGAAAAATTTAAATAGCGTTACTAAAAGCTACGGTCAATGGAAGAACCTTTATTAAAATGTAACTTATTTCTTATTTTAAATTATGCTCTGCGCATAGATATTAAAAACACAAACTACTTTTTTCTCGTATAAATATTAAAAAGTATCTTGCTACATTATTTATTGTATTCTCTTAATTATTTTATTTATTTATATCATCATACTTTTTAATATATTGTAATATTTGTTCATTTTTAATATACTTGTAAATGTTTGTGAATTTGTAGATGAAATTGTCCAATAAAGAATTATTATTATTATTATTATTATTATTATTTTACCATATTGTTAACTCTTCTTAATAAAAAATATAAACACTTACTTACATGAAAACTTCTTTATTTCTAACTTGAAAATAGATTTCGATTTAGATTTATTATTAATTCTGCAATTAAGTATCATTACTTGGTGGCAGAATATTTAAATTACAAGAGAGTAGTTAATTAAAAAAAATAATTAAGAATAATAGTACATAATTTCACAGCGCAAACCTTACTCCAATTCATTTTACTCTACTTCACTTCACTGCACTGCACCTCACAACACTTAACTGTTATGCATTTCTTTCGTTTTTCTTTCTCTCCACTACACAACACTGCAAATAATGAGAAATAGAAATGAAACATCTAAACACAAATTTATATTAATAATTTTGTGTAACCGAACTATTTCTTTCAAGAAATAGAATGAAAATTTTGTTTTACTTTTCGACTAGGATCGTTTTATTTGGAATTTCCCTATTACACGAAGGTCCCAATTTGGATGGTATGTGTTAGTAAAATGTATTCGAAATATAGTTCATAAAAGGTGCCTCCTTGACTTTTTACTTGCGCTACATGCATCAGTTTTGCTGCAGTTATCCTACTACAATTTTATCTGTATATGTCTGTATTGCATAGTAGATGTGGTTGAACTACAGCCGTATGATTCGCCATGGAATGCAGACTGTAATAGCGGGTCCAAGCAGGTGAAGTAGCTGTTTGTCACACCCTTTTAAATACTAACCACATTTTACATACATATCACACTTTTTTAAACTTAATGAGAGAAAATTAATCCAGTCCCATCACAGCTGTATTTTTCGATACATTTAAACGATTTTATGATTTTTCATTGTTTTCCAAATAGGTTATTTTGACATATCAGAAGGCTTTGTTTTTTTCATTTACTTCCCTTAGAGTTGACAAATAATTAGAACTAACTGAATGTGGCATCACTGAAGTTTTAAACTGTTTTAAAAATATTTTCAAATAAAAAAAATTCTACTAAGCGAGCTCGAAATAAAAATATACTTTAAACATACAGTTCTCTGGATTTTTATCCTCAAAGTAGTACGTAAAAATAATATTTTAGGTTGAAAATTAAATAATAATAAAAAATAGAAATTGTGAGACGCAATTCATCTTGTAGGATGTTCTTTCGTGCTAGGTTCGCTGCACACCTAACCCCACAATACGGTCTTGGAAACCCTATTCAGAACGCTCCCAGAAAAGTTGTTCTTCCAAACATTATATCAGTGTTGTTTTTTTCAGGAAGCCTGTTAAAGAAAATGTGTACACTTACAAGTTTCTATTCTACAACATACCGTTTCATTCTTATAAATTAAAATGTATTAAAATAAAATTTTGTAGTCGAAACTATCCTACTGGAGAGAAATCCATTTGTACTATCGTATAAGATACACAAAACAAAATTATCCTTAAAACGATAGCTATCTTACGGGGTAGCAACGCTGAGGATGATTTCCTTCCGAGTGATCCAGGCCCTAAACAGCGCAGTGTACTACACAGCGACGTACGAGCGATAGGGTTAGCGATCTGTCATTCATTGCCTCATTGGTGTCACATTCGGCTGGCAAGAAATTTTCAAAATCTCGTTTATGCGCTGCGTTCTAGTAGTCGCGATCCGAGCCCAGGCACATCGCCTCGAAAGACGCCACAATCATCTGTTGAGGTGGCTCCATACATTCGTTATTCGGCGAACAGCGAACAATCGCTCGCCGAATCCCGAGTAGTGTGGATGGGGCGCTTGCTATTTACCGAGTGACGAACATTCGGCGCTCGCCCTACCCGCCGCGTGTCGGTCTTTTCGACACATCAAAGGAAGCGAACATTCGCAGAACACATCCGCTGGTCGGGATCGGGCGAATGCCGAATGTATGGAGTCACCTTAACAGATGACTGTGATGTCTTTCGAGGCGATGTGCCTGGGCTCGGATCGCGACTACTAGAACGCAGCGCATAAACGAGATTTTAAAAATTTCTTACGATTAGAATTGTCAGAATCTTCCAGACAGATCCGCAAACGAATCATCAGTTCTCCACCAGAGACAGAGTCGCGTCAAATGCCACCCCATTTGTCTCGATTGGTAGGAAGTGGTCTAAGCGTGAGTGACGGAAGGACACACGCAGTTCTTCAAATGCTTACTAAATAAAGATTCGATATCAGCCCCGTCTATTACGGAAATTTGAAAATCTACATTACTAATTTCCAAAGTGCCTAGAAATTGAAAGAAAACGATGTAGCGTCCTGCCATGTCGGAGGGGTATATCTTTTTGTTAGATACCCAGGAACAAGAGAAAATCCCCAAAACAAGTAGTTTCCATTTTGTCTGAAGACTGCAAATATTTGATTGCCTTATTCCGCTTCTTCTCATTCTGAGAGTACCGACTTTCTCATATTCAGTGCGCCACTGCTTACGACATAGCTGACAAAATGGTCAACAAGACTCCAAGGAAGAGGGCCCTCCATTTTGCTATTTAGTGTTGCGTAATGGGATATGATTTTTTTTAATATCCTTGGTGTGAAAAGAACAGCTGTACTTCGTATATACATATTATTCTATTGCCATATTGAAGAAGATAGAGTTTCTAAAAGTCTAAATCAGGGGTGTACAACTTACAAAGCCTCAAGGACCACACCTAAAACCTTGAATTTGGTTGCGGGCCATGTTTTCATTACTCGGACGATCCACATCTGACTTTCCCGCTCTCGCAGTCTGAATCAGTGAAAAAACTACTGACTGACAGTGACTATTTGCTGATGGTGTCAGTTATAACCCTGCCACTGACAATCAGTGAATTGAACTGAATAAATCAGCGAAAATTAGGTCCACTTTTTGAATCAGTGAAACTTCACTGTTTGAATCAGTGAAGACGACTGAACGATCACTGAGCGATGGTGGCGTGGCACTTTGACCACTGACGACCTGTGAAATGCTGGAGGTCATTATGAAAAGGTTGACATGTTCGCTGATTGTCAGCGAAACTACCCATTTCGACTGAAAATATCAGTGACTTCGGCTCTCACCGAGTGAATCAGTGACAATTTCACTGATTCAGATTCAGAGAGTATTGTTGATCTCGGCTGCTTCTGACTGTTCTGCAACGGGGGATGGAACCATTGCGTGATATCAGGCTGTACCATGCGTAAACCGGTGAAACACATTGTCATGATTTTGAGTTTCTGAATTTACAGAAAAAAAACTTAAAGTTAATCAATTTTTATATTAAAGGGGCTGTTGATCCTGGCAGGGCTCATGCGCTAGGCGCACAATATTCTCGCCCGACATGGATGCAAAAGACTTTCACTTTTGACTAATAACTTTTCGCGGGCCACAATAAATGACACCCACATGCCTACCCGTTTTTCGTACTTACATCAATTTCAATACTTTCTTAATTGTATTATTTGTACTATCTTCTTATACATTATTTTTCAAGATTTTGTAGTTTTCTAATATTATATCTGGACTGATGAAGTTGGCAAAGCCGTCGAAAACCACCTCTCTGAATAAATCTGAGTTGACAAATGTGACTTCCATTATTTCATCCCATACCATTTTGTGCTATTTTGTTCTGAAGCATTATTGTCGCTGCAAGTCACTAGTTAATACTAACAACTAACCTGTCCGTTTTCCCCACTGGTTCTCTAAACTACAGATCCTTCGATTTTCCTTAAGAAAACAAGTCGACAATCTACAAACTCCACATTTCTTGCAAAATTTTCACAAACGAGTTTGATTTGAGAAAAAGTTTAACGTACTCTGAAGTGGACATAAAATCACCTTCTCATAATATCACCCTCTCTAAAGTGGAAAAAAATCACCTTCATATTACTAAATTTGTTAACAGTTTAGTTTCCATTTATCACATCGTTTATTGATCTCTTGTATGTATGTACTTGGCGCGACAGCCCGTGAACGGGCTCAGGTCTACCGGCGACGTACCTGCCTTGCGGCCATGGGTTAAGGGGGTACGTGTGGTTAGCACGTAGACATCCCCACGCCGTATTCCGGTATCCTCAACTTGAGAAGTGAACTTTCCCATCGCCACACAGCAACATATATTGGGACATTGCAAGGAAAACGCACTCTATAGTCTTGCCTCGACCGGGAATCGAGTCCGGGGCCGCGTAGTGGAAAGCGAGTATGCTGACCAAGAGCTAGCCGCGAGGATTTACTAGTCACTTAGGTTTGTATATTACGCTAAAGAGGATTCTAAAATAAATGTTTACATTTGAGAGGTATTCAGAAGTAATAGTTATAAATTGACCTTGAGTTTCTCATTAGTCCAATAATGATGCAAACATTGCTACTTCCCTGTACCTTTTAGGTTATCTCGTTCAAATTGAAGTTTTTAATGAGTTAGGTCGAATCAATACTTATGCTACATTGTGCTATTCTACAACAATTTAATTCTTCATTTTTAACAATTTCACTCTCTTGTGCGTATCATCGCGCACTGGTGGTTAATTCTAATATGCAACGTTAACAGTGCCCCGTTCTCTTCTTCACACCATGCACTCACACATCCACGTATACCCACACCAAACAACCGGCACAGCTGTCATCACCGGCAGACGCGGCCAATCACTTGTGTCAGCCGGGAAAAGACTAATTAATTACTTTGCATTGTGACAGGTGCCTCGATACTCGCTCCCTGATATATGATTTCGTTATTAATACATTCTTTTCTCTCTGTGTTCTGCCGTCATACTATCTAATCCCTTTATTTTGTACTTCACAATATATTCAGAGGTCTTTGCTAAATCGGGTCATTGATGAAATTCCGGAGAAACATTACAGTTTCCCGGTCGTTCCTATGAAGAATTTGAATAAAATTAGAGGCTGGTAGCAGGCTCAGCTGCCCAAATATTGTGCGTAAGATTAAAAACAACAACAATAATAATAATAGTGATAGTAATAGTAATATTAATCAGAGCTGAGAAAAAGAAGCATTTATTTCTCCTAAAATAAGCAGGAAAAAGGCATTTATTGTGGCTGAAATAAGGATGCAAAAGGGCATGTAAGCAATGAAAAATCACAATTTACGAGGAATTATTGTAAAAACTACTGGTGCTACAGAATGGCACAGACTTTCCAGTATTAGTTTTTCATTTCCTTCGGTCTCGGCTAGCTATTCGGGATTGCCACATACTCGTGCCAGCTACCATCTATCGCCGCCCAAACTACATGTTTTTTGACATTTCTTAATTTTTCAGCTTCTTAATGGTAGAACGGGAATATTCATTTTAAAATATTAAAGAAAACAAAAACACAGTCCTAAATGGGAATTTTCTCTAAAAACTTTGTGTTATTTTAAAGAAAATGGCGTTTTTAGCGCCACTAAAATTGCGAAATTTGAAACTCATTTTCACAGAAAATTTTTCAGTTTCCAAATACTTCATTTGAAGTTATTTGAATTTGAACACTCACAAATATAATAATGTTTACAAATTGCTGGTAATGTGCATACTAAAGATCAGAGAGATGTTTAAAAAAATAACATTTCTGTAATTTTTGCAAAAAACAAAATAATATCTCAAAATAAACTTTACGTCATATCAAAGAGTACACTTAGCACAATCTGATCGAAAAGTTTGAAGAAATGTTTTCTAGCCATTTATGAGAAAATGGGGTTGGAGCGATTCTGAAAATGTGGAACATATATGTTATCGACGTAAGAGACAAGTCAAATGTATTATATTTTTCACGTGTTACTCTAAATTTTCGAAAATTTTGAAAGTTTGAATTTTTTTTTCGTTTGTTGTCTTTCTCCAACTACAAAATTGAAGATAGAGATTTTTTCTTCAAATAAAATGTGTTTTGCATAGTGAATTCTTTGTTTAAGGTCATATACATTGTTTTGAAAATGTTAGTAGTTTTCGCGCAATATTGCGTGCAATATATGCAATTTTAAAAAATTACAAAAACTAGATTTTCTCAAAAACGGCTCCAATTTTTTTAAACTTTTGGTAGAGATAGCGGTAAATATACTCTATCAGATGACATACAAGTCATTTTGCTGTATTCTTTTGTTTTTCAAAAATGGAAAAATGTAATTTTTTTTGACTTGTCTCTCACGTCGATAATATTTACATTAGCGGCGATTTTTTCACATTGGGATATTTACGAGTACATGTGCTTTAAATAACGTCAAGTAAAGTTTATCAAAAACACAACCGTTTTCTGTGAACACTAGCTCAAAATTCCGCATTTTCAGAAACGCTCTAACGCTATTTCCTCATATATGACTGCAACTTTTTTCTACAAACTTTTGTAACGGATAGTGCTAATTACACTCTTTAATATGACGTAAATTTTTTTGAGTTTTTTTTCAAAAATTACATAAATGGAATTTTTTCAAAATCTCTCACATCTTAATATGCACATTAGAAGCAATTTGTAAAGATTATCATATTTGTAAGTGTAAGTGCTTCAAATAACTTTAAATGAAGTATTTTGAAAACTCAAAACTTTTCTGTGAAAATGAGCTTCAAATTTCGCATTTTTAGTAACGCCAAAACGCAATTTTCTTTAAAACGGCACATAATTTTTAAAATAAAATAGCCATTTAGGACTAGGATTTTGTGTTCTCTAATATTCTAAATTAATATTTCCGTTCTACCAATAGGAAAACGAAAAATTAAGAAAATGACAAAAAAATGTAGTTTTTGCGGTGATAGATGGCAGCTGGCAACAAAAGTATGTGGCAATTCCGAATAGCTAGCGCTGACCCAATAGAAAACTAATACGGGAAAGTCTGTGCCATTCTGTAGCACTACAATTGTACACTTTCTACAACTGTGCACTACTACAATTGTACACTTTCTACAACTACAATTGTGCAGACAAGTTTGTTTTTGTTAATGAAATATGCTCATCAAAAACATCTCTTGAAATAAGATAATGAATTTTTTGAAAATATGAGTAGTTTTTCTATAATTTTGTGGCAAACATAATAGCCCTCTAGGAATTTACTGCTCTTCGTTTTCTTACAACTACAATTTTAAAAATACAATTTTTTCTAAATTACATGTATTAATCAAAACAACATCTTTAAATAAGGTCATGGTTAATTTTTTCGAAATATGAGTAGTTTTTTCTATAATTTTGTGACAAACATAATCGTCCGCTGTAAATTTACTGCGCTTCGGACATCTCGATGCGTCGTAAATTAGAATGTGCAATTTTGTATACTTTTTTTTCCTTCTTCATTTCTTACGTTCGAACTTTTGTTACATACTTACAAATTAATATTTTAGAAATAGTTTATTTTTAAATATTTGAAATAAGTAAACAGAATTAATAGCTCTCAGAATAGCGAGAATGCAGGGTCTGCAAGTATGGAATTCACTTTGCGCTCGCGAATATCTGTGAATTACGTGTCATTGTTGTGGAGTCTGTATGAAAAGGGTACCCTACCATTTGTAGTGAGTAGAGAATTTGTTGCATGGTTTTAAAATACTCTTCTCTAATCATGGCCCTATGGAATGCATTTCTATATTGTCAAGGGTATCGGGTTTCTTATTCCAATACAGGTTTTTAAAACGTTTGTATTCTATTTTTGTGCAGTTGTAGAATTCACATAGTTCTGAAAACACTGCAATCGAAACATTGAGTTGTAAGCTAAAATGTTAGTAGCGCATAAAGTGCAATATTTCAGTACTACGTACCTGTTTCCTCTAATAAGGGAATGTAAGTGCTGTTGTAGCACCACTAGTTTTTTCTTCATTTAGCAACTGGTTTTATCTCTTTTTCGTTATCAGCGCCCAGCAATGAATTTTTTTGCGTCGAAAATTCGCCATTTTTTTGCGCAGCATTACATATCTTTCCCTACACTATATATATCACTCCGTGTATACATACGTATACGGGAAAGTAAAAATTAATAATTGAAATGGTTCAAATTTTTATTTTATCGATAGAGTTTACATCAGCATTTACATGGAAGGAAACTATATTACTTTCGCGCTTCATACTCGCTTACTTTCGTGAGTAGAGAGAATGATGTGTAATGCTGCGGGAAGGAACGGCGAATTTTCGGCAGAAAAACTGTTATTACAGAGCCCTGGTAAAGAAAGAGTGGATAAATTCAAATGATAAATTTAGAAACAAAATCCATTAATACTTGATGTACCCAGAATTCATGTTTTGTGGGTCCTTGATACCGAAAATCGAATGATGCCAAAACGTCTGTCTGTCCGTCCATCCGTCCATTTTTTTTTACGAGGGGAACTGTGGAAATCTTCAACAAGAGGCTGAGGAGCCCGCACTCCTCAACAGTGTGAAATTTCTACTCACTAAAACCACAAACCCTTTATGTGCCTGGCATTATCTACCCTGGAACCGCAATTATGCATTACTTCAGGGTGGTGCCAGGTATAGTACTTTGAGGTACTAATCAAGTTCAAATCTGGTTCCTATTTCTTTCGTCTTCTTCCTTCTTCTTGAGGATGGCGGTAATGTATCTATCTATTGCTGTCCACTTCTCCTGGTTGTGTATCATTAGAGTCACTAGTTTTCTGGTGTGTCATTGCACCCGACCTTCCATATCATACGATGCCTGATTAGCATGTCCCATCTCGGACAGTGGAATACCGTATGTTCGGCGTCATGCGTCATCTGTCTTTCTGAATTTCAGCATACAGCGTCTTCTGTCTTTCTGAATTTCTAAGGTATGCTGTAAAGCCTCCATGCCCTATGAATGCCTGGGTTAAGTGGTTCCGTCTATCGATATATCTATCTATCTATCTATCTATCTATCTGTCTGTCTCTCTGTCTATCCATCCGTCCTCCGTCTGTGAACAACGCTAACGGCTAAACCGTTCAGCCGATTTCCTCCAAAATTGATATTCCCCTATCGATCTGACTGATGCCGCAGCCGCTTGAATTTGAAACCGATATTTATTTGGGTGCTTTACATAAAGATCATGGGACATTTTCCAATTTAAAAAAAAATGGTTCCATCGTTTTTTATTAAAGTTTGTTGTTGGATAGTGTGAAGGACATTTAAACGTTTAAGAGAATGATGCAGGTCTTATGTTCGTTGAAAACCCTGATTTTCCGAAAATTGTAACAGTTCAAAAAAAATTTCGGAGTCTTCCTACAACTAAAATATTAAAGATAGAGATTTTTCCCTTAATGAAATATGTTCCTAAAAATCGATTTTGAAATACGGTCATGTACAATTTTTCGAAAATTGGAGTACTTTTCGCGTAATTTTATGAAAATACGGGCGAGAAAGTACGTGCTATTATCTTTGTACTTTTGATTGCACTTGACTACTCGGTATGATGAATATGATTTTGTTTTACTCGGGACCTTGCCTCTACGAAATGATATTGTGGATTCCCTAATGCATTTTGGCATGGTGTTGCTGAGAACTCGATTATAGTTTTCGTTTTCGCACTTGTGTAATCGCCAGCCCTGGAAGTGTCGCATCGTGTATCATATAGAGAAAGCTCTGCTCTTAAAAGGGATTGGAGGCAATAGCCAAAAGAGATAGTATGGGATTATTCGTGAGCGAACAAAGCCTGTCGGCATCAATGAAAGAAATCCAAAATTCTTGACTGGTATCCTTTTTCTTTTCTCATTTAGATTTTTTAGTACTACCTTGCCCTGGGGTCTTCGCTGCAGAAGACATGACCAGACAAGCCCTCTTGTTGTCCACGCTTGCGAGTGTCCAGCTTGATCAAAATCAGGAGAAGAAAGAAAAATAATGAAGAAAAGACAAAAATTACTCGTATGCAAAATACTAACTAGTGGTGCCACAACAGCACATACTTCCTCGCGTTATTTTTGGAAACAGTTACGTAATATTGAAGTGTTGCATTTTCTGCGGCACCAACACCTCAAGTATTACTTGAAAATGTCAAATTCAACCAAGAAGCGAGCAGAGCGCTGTTGTCAGCGCAGTGTTATCAAAAAATATGTGCATTTCGCTTGCCGAATAGTATCAATTCTTGGCAAAAATGTTTATTTCCATCTGTATTCAAATTTAAACTTGTTTATCGGTTAGTCTTAGTACATCATACATAGTTGATCAATAACTCTAATATCTATAATCTAATTAAATTACTAATATATGATTTGTAATATTAACGTAATTTATTACCACCTTTTTATATTGACACTACCTCAAACGAAGCGCCGAAAAATAAAAATTTACGGTAGTATGTTCGTTAGATAGATCATGGTGAAAAAACTTACTCATTTAAAGTATTTTTTGGTACCTCAAAAATACTTTAAATGAAAGTAAAATCTCTGTCTTCAGGGTTCTTACGGGCCTAATTTTTTAATAAAAGAAATTTAAATTAGTACAGGCTCTTATGGAAACTTTCGCGGGCATAGTTTTCTTTAAGTTATTAAAGACGTTACACGGTCAATGTACCTTTTCCTTTTATTCAATACGCAGTAATTTTTTTAGGGATCATTTGATATTAAATGTAACATTTTGAGGAGTAATTTATAAAAAAAATGCTGCGAAATTTATCGCAAACGGAAGTATTGGCTCTCGGCCTAAGAGTTACAAATCACACTAGTGTCAGCACTGGTTCTCTTAGGGTAATATACATGTGGGTATAATTAACGCAATCTGCCCACGTTGTGTCAGCCAATTTGAAAGTTCTTATATTCAGGTTTGACAATATTATGAACTTAAAACAATATAATTGTTATTATAATTTGTGCCTCACTCCAACATTCTTGTATGATTAAGTAATACCTACGCGCTTCGACGTCCCATCCAATACGGACTGGGAATTCTCTGAAAACTTACTCTGTTGAAAAAATAAAGTGGTTGGCGTGCGTAGTTTATTAAATGAATCAGCCTCCTTTTTCCAATAACATATTTACATAATTTACTATTACTAAATTCATTATTTTATTTTTGACTTAATGAAATTAAGTATCATTGGCATGCCATTAAATTTAAGGATTATTTCGTTTATCTGTTTAAGGCCTTTTGACTATTTGTTTACTCTTCCTTTTGCAAAGAATTATTTCATTTATTTGTTCGACGTTTTCCGCGACACTGACGGTTTATGAACGAGTGAAGAAGTTACCAGGAAGAGTCTTGACGTCAAACGGGAATCTTCTGCTCTATCTTGATGTTAATATTGAACGAAAATTAATGTCCCCAAATGTAATATTAGCTAACAGAAACTATTTACATTAAGTTATTTTCAGGATGTCTTGGATGGACATTTCTATTTCGACACTACTTTGAAATGCATTGACTAAACCTTCTTGCTATATGGATCTCTACCACTCTGAAAACCTTCTCAAGTGCTGCTACGACGCCCAAATAGCATGTACCAAAAGTATGGTCTCGATGAAACATGTCACCTCCGTTTTTACTTTTCTTATAACATTTTATAAATAATTTTGCCATTGCCATTTGCCACTTGTCTGCTGACAATAGCCTAACCTATCCTGATTCCCATATCTGTACTAAAACGTGTCACCATTGTCTATCTTTCCTGCATTTCATTATATGATGCTACCAAAATGTTAACAAATTTATAATCGGCCATGTCCCAAATCATGACTGTATTTATTTTACTTGTATATTAGAAATATCCAATGTTTCATATTCACTGTTTATTCCGGCTTCGAACGTGGCTGAGTCTTAATATTTACGTCGTAATATTTGCATATAATTCTTGCCCTGTCCAATATACCTATCCTATGTCTTCTTTGTAAATATACTATGCTACTCCAATGTTGTCATCTCCGGGTAACAATGTTTCAGAATCTATAATTTAATTATTTTTAAATGAAATTTTAAATGAAATTTAAATGAAAATTAAAACATCGTTGTTGATAAAATATTGACCCAAAACCATCAATGTTGTTAAACATCAATGTCTTTAAAACTGGATAAGTAACCATTGAAGTTCACGTGGGGGAATTTAATTTCAATGTGGTCTCATTTATGAATTTTTAATTGAGATTTACCTGACAAAACAATGTCAAAAATCATCATCCCGATAATTAACCAAACTGATGATCTGATTTGATAATTCAAAAAATAATAGAGGTTTGTTTATTGGCGAAAACTCGATTTTATATTATTTTCACACTTTGTCACTTTGATTAGAAGAATATTCAATTTATGGATATCTGAAAATTATTATAGACTTTTCTTAAGGTAGTACTTTTTTATTTAAAAAATATCAACCACGTAAAATACATCGATGTTAATACACATCGGCTCCAAAACATCAATGTTAAGAAACAGCGGTTTCAAAATATCGATGTTAAAAAACATGGGTTTCAAAATATCCGTGATATATCCGTGGATCATCGAATCATGAATCATCGAAATATCCATGAATTATCGATCCATAATAAATCTATGATTTTATAAAAACATCGATGATTTGAAATCATCGCATTCCTACTTGTCAGCCCGTGACGAGTCCTGGGAAATCTGACGGGCGCGCGCACGCCCACGTGCGTGCGTGTGGGCACGCGACCCGCAGGCATCCCGCCCGGCGCCGCCCCGCGCCGCGCCGCTGCCTAGGAAAAATCCGCACTCGGTGAATTACTGCCGGGTGATAACCTGACTCCAGCGCTGCTCTTCATTCATCGAAGTGGAGCACGTGTCTTGCTATGGAAATCCATGCAACAGTGTCGACCGATAACTCCACAGCTCCTTTTACTTCTCCGTGTACTACTCGTATTAGCATACGGAAGCGTTGTGTAATGCTGCAAAGCAAACATAATTTTGCAGTATAGAAAGTTGTGAAGAAAATGTATTTTTTGGGGGTCCTTGACACCGAAGTTTTTTAATGCCCTCCGTCAACCCGTCCGTTTGTATACATCGGCGATGTGCCTAAACCGTAAATATGATTTCCCTCAGAAATTTCTTAAATCGATCTGGTTGTACTCCACGCCCTGTGGATATGAAACGGATATTTTAATTTTGGGTGTATCTTACATGAAGCCCCTAGAACATTTAAAAAAACATTTTCCCAATACTTACCATTCTTTTGCTAGAGTGTGATTTGAATATTTCCTTAACAGAAGACTATGCCACGAATTTTTAGGGAATCCCGAGCAGTTTCTTTTTAATTTCTGTTTAGTTTTTATCGGCATACAGTTTGCCGTAATTTTAGCAAAATTTTGAAACTGATCTTGAACCAATGAACTGAGAAGGGGAGTCAGTGATCCAGAATTGTAAAACTACGAGGGTCGTTCCGAAAGTAATGCCTCCCATTTTTTACGTAGGCATATGCTCTCAGAAACGAATGTGAGTGATGTCATAGTGAGATATGAACTCTCTCGTTAAAATTCGTTTAATTTCGTTGCTATTTGTCAGATAGAAGCATAGTTACAGAAAGCTAAAATGGAGTCTAGCCGGAACGCTCGTCAAAAGCAGAAATGTGTGACTGAATTTCTCACTTCCGAGAAATTGCACGTATCGACATCACCAGTCTTCTGCTGAACTTTACCGGGAAGGATACAGTGGATGTTAGTACAGTGTGGCGACGATGGGGTGGTGCGTTTCAGCGGTAGTGACAGCGACATGAATGACAAACCCGTTGCTGTCATCCACGCACAGCTGCCACACCACGGAATGATGGTGCGCATCGTTCAGTTCTTCCGCGTGAATAGGTTCATGGGGGGGATATGGTGCTGGGTAACTACGTATGGTACTGGACATGTCTGCAATGCGTTAGAGGTAATGTCTGAGTAAATTGAGTTACCAAAAATTGTGCGCAAGGTGTGTCCCGCGATCACTCACACAGGAACACCAACCCCACCGAAAGGAACGTTTTGAGAAGGTTTCGACCCAATACGAAGCTGAAGGTGGCGGTTTTCTGGATCGAACAAATCACTGATTACGAGACATGATGTCACCATTATGAGCCAAAAATGAAACAAAGCCATCGAATGACACCATAAGAATGACCCGCACAGGTCAACTCGGCTGGTACAGACTTTTACCAGCGTGGCATGGAGGCTCTTGTTAATCGGTTAATAAAATGTGTAGAAAAAAAGAGGGACTATATTGAAAAATAGTTTCGTGTTCAAAAAACTCTGTTCTAACACATTGTATTAAGTTTGTTTTTTTATTTACTGAAGTTGTCATACAAATGAATAGGAGGCATTACTTTCGGAACGACCTACGTATTTGTGCATAAGTGTGCGCACAGGGAGGGCCATGGAGTCGTGCCACCCCATCCCCACTCCCGAAAATTTTCAAATAGTAAATCATTACTTTTTTGTAAATATGTGCTATCCTTTATCTCCATCTTTCAACCTCACAATTTGAAAAATTGTATCACGACATTTGAGGCAGAGGTTCACCGAGCCATGTTGCGACCCTGCGTATGGATCAACATAAAATCAATTGTATTTATTAATTTTGTCGTTAAAGTTACAATTTCAATTTCTTAGTAGCATATTTGATTATTAGTACGGAAATACATCACTATATCAATAAAAAATAAACGGAAAAGGGGTCCAGAAATGAAGTTGGCGTCTTCTTATTTTAAGCCGTCCATTGTGCGCACGCCCATTTGTATGTCTATGGAGGAAGCAGTACAAATTTAAGTGTGCCTGAAAATCTGTCTTAAGATCAAAATTGCAGAAGCCTCCGCTTTCTATGGCTCTGAATTCCAATTTGAACATTGGTCTGACTTTGCATACTGGCAGAACTGGCGATCTTTCTAATTAAAAGAGAGGGGTCTATACGAAAATTGATCAAGCCCTAAGGATCGGGGATCAGAAAAGGAAAGAAAGAATCATGCGCTTTACATGGCCCATGCCTTCGGTACTGTACAGCATCTAAGCGGAATTGATCTAAACATCTTTTAATTACAACGGTATGTATAAAGTTGAGGCTCACTTCTGCATTTCTTCTAATGTCGTAGTTTTTTACTTTGTCCAGCAATGTCAATCCATTTTCCATTGATGTGAGTTTGTTCTCATTACCTTTGGATATATCCCAAACTTCAAACCCACATATGGCAATAGTCGTACAAATAGTCTCATAAGACTCTTCTTCAGAGTTTGGCTCAATATTAAGGAATGCAATTGCCGTAGAGATAATTGTCCCTTTGACATTCTCAGAGTATCTAGTGTATTATCCTCATTTGCTGTTATTTGCGTTCTTATACATATAAAAGGGTTGTCCCACTGACGGCCTACGATGCCATTTATTGCGGTCCGCGAAAGGTTATTATCAAAAGCCCCTTTCATCCACGTCGGGCGAGAACATTGTACGCCCTACCGCACGCGTATGGGGGTACAGGAAACCATGAGCTACTGAAATGTTTGGGAGAAGAAATAAAAGAAGAAAAGAATCAATTTCTAACGTGTTAGGTTGATTGATTGATTTCGGGCATGTAATATGCTATTCTTTCTTCCAGTTAGTGCGTATGGGGATACAGGAAACCATGAGCTACTGAAATGTTTCGGAGAAGAAATAAACACAAGAAGAATAATCAATTTCTAATGTGTTAGGTTGATTGGTTGATTTCGGGAATGTAATCTGCTATTCTTTCTTCCAGTTAGGGCAGTGAATGTTTTTTCTTAGCCTGAGGGTGACGGTGTACCTCCCCCGTTGGATGGTGATATCCGGCGGATCCCTGCGGAACACTGCCCAAACCGGGACAACCGCTAAGAACCTGCACATACCGAGGGTACTGCACCGGCATTCGCCTATTATTAATCGGGGAAACCACGGAGAACTATCGATCACAGCACCCGGCTGGAAAGATTCACATGTCCTCCAGACAGCAGCTGAATGTGACCTAACTATTTAGCATTGTCGATAATCCGCCACCGTCGGAACTCGAACCTAAGAGCTCCCAGTCAAATTCGCTGCAAAGACAGCGGCAACACTAGCTCTGAGGTACGTCAGCCGGTTTCTAACGTGCATTTTGTAACATGTGCAATAAACTTTCTTTGGAAGCAACGGAAGAAATATTTGGGAAAGGAAGGCAACGCAGGTGACCGCACCTTGCCTGAAGCGGCGCACGCGACCCGCAGCGCCCAGCCGCCTCGCTCTCAGCGCTTCCTCCCCCCCCCACCCCCTCGGTTGAAGAGCTCAACTCCACACACTGCGACGACTACCCCAAAGGCCGAATTTCGCAAGCAGACAATTGAACTACCCCAAAGGTCGAATTTCGCAAGCAGACATTTGAACTACCCCAAAGGCCGAATTTCGCAAGCAGACAATTGAACTACCCCAAAGGCCGAATTTCGCAAGCAGACAATTGAACTACCCTAAAGGCCGAATTTCGCAAGTAGACAATTGATTTTACATGATAAACTAATTTGCTGGAAACATAACTCAAGGGCTGCGGTTGGGTGAAACGTCGAAATACTCGGTTGATATATTAATATACATTATTTGTTAAAGTACTGACAAGTGACTGTTAATGTGACAATAATCTCTCTATCTCTTTCTAGTGAAAAATATATTGTAACGCAATGTCATTTGCATGAGAAAAAAATTGTATCGAAATGTATGATCATGTGTATGATCAACCTTATGGAAACACAAACAACCAGCCAAATTTTTCAATGTCCCTTTTCAACCCAACAATAAATAATATAAATTAGCTCACCATATTATACAGCCATCTTCATAACATCTCAATGATCTTATTTAATCAGTAATTTGTAAACCAATACTACCCCTAATTTTTTTTCTTTTTACTTACAAAAAAGGAAAAATGATTCATATTAACCTATGATACAGATCGAAAGATTAGATAATAATCATATTAATTAAATCATACGCCTACCCACTATGTTTTATTAAATGAAAAGACATTTTTTTAACGAGGGGAATAATATTTATTTAATAATATGTGCGTTTATTTAATTGTTATATTATATATACAAATAATATGCTGCATATAATACATTTTAACTGTAAGTAATCTAAAATTTACTTCTATATACATACACACGAAAGTGCTATCCGAAGCTCCCGAGTGATGAATACCAGGCGAATGCCAGAGCAGTACCCTAACAAACGGGGCACGGACCACGCGCGATCATTCCTTCCCATTCCTTGTCCTATCCTACCCTTTACACACATGTACACTTACATGCACCACATTACACAACACACCGGGAGACCGGTCCGAAACTTAAGAGCTTGTCCCGGCTGCTGGGGCGGTGTCCCATTGGTGGGAGATGCCTGGTTGGGAAAACCCCGCTAGACGACGGTAGGTCGGCGCCGGATCTCGCCAATCAGCGTGACAAGATCACCCCCCTGATTAAAACATGCACTACATTCACGGGAATATTACCCTTAACTGTTGACACGCCCGGAATCCCTAGTAATCAATGACCGAGTGCTGGCTGAGCAAGGGTTGAAGTACTTGGAACCAAATTACCAGGTGAACGCAGCAACTCCGGATCGTCGCGGCACGTTGCGGCGCCGGGCGGGCGGCGGAGTAGTACGGGCGGAGGCCGTGGGCGCGGCCCGCAGCGGGCGGGCGGGCGGGGATGGGGCGTGCCGGCAGGAGGCCAAGGGCGCGGGCGGGGCGGGGCGGGAAGAGCGGAGCGGAGCGGCGCGGCGCCGCAGCGGGCCCAATGTCAGGACGCAAGGTGACGCGGGCGCCGGCGACGAGGCGGTGCGTATAAAGCGCGAGGGCCCAAGCGGTCGGCAGTCAACGCAGCCCAACCGCTCCAGCAGCCGCCTCCGCCTCCGCCGCCACCGCCGCCGCCGCCTCTCGCAGCCACCATGCGACCGTCTTCCGCCTTCCCGGCAGCGCACGCCGCCGCCGCCGCCGCCCTCGCCACCCTCGCGCTCGCCCTGACGCTCGGCGCCGCCGCTCAGGTGAGCAGAACCAACGCTCCGCCAGTGGCCACTCAGCGTCTTCACTTGTGCGGTCCGCAGGTTGGCAGTTCGATTTCAGGGACAACTACTGGAGCGTCGTTCGAAATCTAAACAGAAACATAATGCAAATTGTGAATTTATAAAACAACATGATGTTATTTTATTTACTTTTAATGTCATATTTCGGGCAAAACAATAGAAATACATCAACATTTTGATGCTTTGTTACGAATCAAAGAATATTTGAAATTACCGTTGTGAAATTTGAAATTACCGAAATGTTACCACCATCAAGAAAATTCTAAATCAAGTGGAATTTTAAATCGTACGTGAGGTGTATGTTAAACTTTCTAATGAATAGTGGTTTAAGTGAAATTTGAATCGTTTAAAGTCTGTGATAAAAAAATCCTCTCTGCTTTGTCGTTCAACGTAAGTATTATTTACAAATATCATCAATGTTCTATTTTTTGAGCATTCAATCACCGGTGTCACTGTTTTGCAAAATCCTGACTGCAAATATTTTTATAAAGAGTTTTTCACGTACGTCCCTCAGGAAATCTTGAGAAATGTCTAAAGTTTATTAACCCGATGTTTTTCTTAAAATCATTCATTTAAAACTAAAGTTAAAGTTTATTTAAGGAAGTGTGATGCTGATGCGTAATTTTCAATGAACAAGTGAAAATCAAGATCTCAAACTTCCATCATCGTGTTTGTGCTTCTTGTTTATCGGGAGAGGTATTCCGCACCATGCCTTTATAAAGACTTAAAGTATCTGCATTAAAATTCAACTGTCACATTGAAGAATATTGTTTTCACATTAATTCACATGCCAATGAATACTAATACAAGACACAATGGCCATTTTAATACATTCCAGCAATTTTTCATCTTAATTTTTCCCGAAACTCCTATTATCAAACTTTCGGCATTTGACCTTACTCTATGGAAAGAGACCAAAAATGAAATTCACCCGCATTACCACAACACTGTACAAACATCGCCTTGCGTCCTTGGCAGTAGTGCCAACACTCTCTTTCTTTACCGGAGCTCGAATAACTACTTCCGAAACATTCATATCACGTTGAAGGCTCCAGAGACACGGTCAAATCATCGGCATTACAGCACGGATTGCTGCCTCCCGGAGTGTTCGTGGACCCGGCTGAGGGGTCTTCGATTACGCACGCCTGAACATATCTTTGAATGGCGAATTGTTGACTTACGGCCACAACGGTTTGCAGGTGATTCCTCCGCCGCCGCCGCCGCCTCTCCCGACGCCCACGGTGCAGACCCACTATAACAACACCATTGTGCCCCGGCGCTGCTCGTGCGGTAAGTACTAACATCCTCTGCACATACGATTCCGTTGTGTTTGGAGAAAGATGGAGGGCACACATTTTCCAGCAACTCACCTGTTCGTTGTTCAATACTCGGCCTAGAACTTTTGGCCCTCAAGTTTCCGCATTAATTACGTAGATAAAAATGTCATTTGCTGTTCAATTAGTTTTCATTAAATATTAAGTTTCATGCGCGTGGCAAAACCTAATCATTTTGTTATATACAATTTTTATTTTCCTCTTTAAATTTTTAGATATTTGTTTCGTTTCATGATTTACTTATGTAGCCATAAATTAGAAGAAGTTATAAGCATGTGTTTCAAACAAATATTCTAATTAGATGAATCCTATATATTCTGTGTCGGAAGTATCTTTCCCGCAATACTCACATCTTGTAAAAGACACACTAATCTGACGAGATATTGGACAAAAATTATTGGCTGTACAAATAAATTTAAATTAACAAGGCACATTGTCCAAGCGAATACTGAACGACAATATGATGACGGTGAAATCATTTACAATACAAATGAAATTGTATAAAAACATCACAAATATCCGATGTAATATGAGATAGCACAGGTCCCCATTCAACTTTGCAAACAGTGAATAGAGAATGAACCTTAAGCTGACGGTTTAAAGTGAAAAATTATTATTCGCTTTATACACACACACACACACACACACACACACACACACACACACACACACACACACACACTCACACTCACACACACAAATATATATATATATATATATATATATATATGTGTATGTGTGTGTATATATATATATATATATATATATATCTTTATATATTTATGTGTGTATGTGTTTGTGAATGTGTGAATTCTTTGCTTTATTATACTTTATTATCGTATGCTAAGCACGGCGTATTAATACAAATGCGTTGCAGAGTGCGGGACGACGGCGCGGCGCGAGCGCATCGTGGGCGGGTCGACGGCGCGCCCGCACGAGTTCCCCTGGCTGGCCGTGCTCTCGCGCCAGGGCCGCTTCTACTGCGCCGGCTCGCTGCTCACCGCGCGCCACGTGCTCACCGCCGCGCACTGCCTCGAAGGGTGAGTCCCCTCTTCATTTAATTATTAATTACATTTTAATTCCTCTTAATTTGTTTAAAATTTATGTCTTCTCGTTCGGCATACTTGCCTTTCGAGGAGGTTAAATTACTTGTCTTTCGAGGAGGTTACTTTTTGGGAATGGCCATCCATAAGCAGTGATTTTTATTACTTGGAAGAACGTAGACATTGTGCTAAAATAAAAGAAGCGAGGTTGAAAACTGTGTCAAATTGATCAATTGACAATTATGGGGAATTACGAGGTTTGAATCGGTCTTTGGGACACCTGGTATGTATCATTGCGACCTAGGCTGAAGATTAAGAAGCATGGGGAAGTGTGAAGGTTTCCCGTGCTTTCAGTCTCAACGCGAGACACCTAGTAACGGATTAATCGCGTGGTTTTTGAGGCTGCCTAAAATGATTTGAACAACCTTTCTTGAAACATGTTTATGCATTATAATGCTCTGTTGATTGCCCGAAGAATACTACTGGCCTTTGATGCTTTTTAGGGATAAACTTTGAGACAAAATTTGTTTCAATATTGTGTAATTGCACTAATAACTTTTGTGCTAACACATTTCGTTCCTAAATATTAAAGGGTCTCAACGTCTCAGGACAGCTGAACCTTTGATCCGTAGTAACTTGAAGGGTTTCGGACGATACACTTAGGTGTTTTCAACGTTTTTCTCAACTGATCGAACCTAGCTTTAAATGCTGATGCCATTTATTGTAATGATAATAAATGTTAAAGTAAAAAATTAATGACAATAATAACAATAACAATAATAATAACAATAATAATAAGCATTGTAGTAAATGTGTGTGAAACTTTCAGTTCAGTTATTTGTAAAAAATGAATAAATAGCGTATACACAAATGTCGTCTGGGCAGAAAGGGGTCTCTGCACAAAGTGAGCTCAAAACGCAATCAGAGAACTTGCTAACATCTTGAAAGTTGACCAAACAACTATTATTGTACAAAACATTCCAGATTGTTCAAAGTTTCTGAGCTAACTAACAACCAAAAATTGTCCGAACATCCTATTCACTGCGGCTAAGCTATGTCTCTGAGTTAGGAAAAATGAACCCAGCAGGGGCAATGTTTCTTTTAGTCCAACTCCCTGGTAGCCGTTAAGGTGAGTGGAGCAAGGGGCGTGACGGTAAAGCGAGGTGTGGTGGTATAACGGTTAGCTTATTGGTTCGAAGCCGTGGATTTTTAAGGGCGAAAAAAATCGTTCGTACGCCTCCCTTCCGAGGGGCAGAAAATCCAGCTGTCCCATGTTGTAGATTTATTCCATGTAAAAGATCCTCAAGCCTCAGAGAAGCCTCTGATCTAAATTCAAATCACCTGTTTCGTTGCCCGAGCAATACTTTCTTTCTCCGCTAAATAGTGAAAGAAGCGTGGCGAAATTTGCATGGTCAGACGGAAGAGCGGACCTCGCCACGTATAATAAGGCATGAACTGAAACCGAACTGAACTGAATTGAATTGAATTGAACTGAATTGAATTAAACTGAATTGAATTGAACTGAATTGAATCGAACTGAATTGAATTGGACTCCACTGAATTGAATTAAATTGAATCGACTTTAATTGACTTGAATTGGACTAAACCGAACTGAACTGAATTGAACTGAATTGAATTGAATTGAACTGAACTGAATTGAACTCCACTGAATTGAATGAAATTGAATCGACTTTAATTGACTTGAATGGGACTAAACCGAATTGAAGTGCACTGACGTGAAGTGGCGTGCCTCAGGGTCAACTACCGCGACGTGTGGGTGACGCTGGGCGAGCACGAGCGCAGTGCCAACGGCTCGTCGGCGACGGCGGCGCGCGTGAAGCGGCGTGTGGCCAACGCTACCCGCCACTCGGCTTCTCGCTCTCCACCTTCGACCACGACATCGCGCTGCTCACGCTGGACGCGCCCGTGCCGCTGGCGCCGCCCGCCTCCGGGCCCCCGCGCGCACCCGCACGTGCGCCCCGCCTGCCTGCCGCTCAGGGGTGAGCTTTCTTCTCTTACTCGTTTGTTTCGTTCTTCTCTTTTCTTTCGTCCTTCTCTTACTCGTTTGTTTCATTCTTCTCTTTTTGTTTCGTTCTTCTCTTACTCGTTTGTTTCATTCTTCTCTTTTGTTTCGTTCTTCTCTCACTCGTTTGTTTCATTCTTCTCTTTTGTTTCACTCTTCTCTTTTGTTTCGTTCTTCTCTTACTCGTTGTTTCATTCTTCTCTTTGTTTCGTTCTTCTCTTACTCGTTTGTTTCATTCTTCTCTTTTGTTTCGTTCTTCTCTCACTCGTTTGTTTCATTCTTCTCTTTTGCAGAGGCAACTTAAACCCTTTGTCTCATTCTCCCTTTGCCGCCTCTTCCTTTTGAAGCGTTGTACTTCTTTCTCATGTCCATTCTCTCATCTCTTTTCTCTTTACGGAGTCATCTTAAAACTCTTTCTCCTCAATATAGTTATTCCTTCCTCTTTATTTTTCATTCTTCCTCTTCTGTTTATCCACGCCCTCGCAATTTTCTTTTTTTTTAACTTTGCATAGTTATCTTAAACTGTTTTTTCATCTTCTCCCCTCATTTTCTTTTTGGAACCTTACACTCCTTTCTCATCTCCATTCTCTTTTTACTCTATACGTAGTCATCTTCAAACTCTTTCTTGTGAGTGTGAAAGCTGGCCGCTTGTGGTTATGTAGGTCTTGGTGTTACGTGGTATCATGCTTGTGTATTATCGAAGGCTTCCGCGGCCGTCATGTGAATGATTTGGCTGTGCGGGCTGTAATGCGTATGTTTCGACCATCTTTTCGTGGTCTTTCTCAGGACACTTCAGCGGGTTTTTCATGGCTGAAGTGCCCTGAGGAAGACCAAGACAAAATGATCGAACCGTAGCCATTACAGCCTGAAACGCGGCGTCATCCAGACAGCCAAGATCATTTGTCTTATGAGTGTGTTGATGTTTACGTCCGCCGATATCAATAGTTCCCATTCCATTTCCATTAAAGAATACGGCACCAAGCATTTGCATTTTGGCTGAGTTTCGTGGTGATTGAGCGCCGGTGCGTTTGCAGGAGGCACCAACTACACGGACCGGGTGGGCGTGGTGGCCGGGTGGGGGCGGCTGGCGGAGCGCCGCCCCACCTCCGACACGCTGCAGAAGGTGTCGGTGCCCATCATGTCCATGGAGCGCTGCCGGCGCTCGGGCTACCAGCGCAGCCGCATCACTGACAACATGATCTGCGCCGGCTACCCGCAGGGCAAGCAGGACGCCTGCCAGGTACGAGCCTTCAGAGGAATCTCACGAATCTATTCGTAATTAACCTGTGTAAAGTAAAAGAGAAATATTTCTGGATCTGGAGAAAACGGGCTTAGATATAAATTCTCCCCCATACGTCACATAGAGGTTTTACTGTTTTTTGACGACAAATATATTAAATTAAATTGGTTTGGGCGAACGGTTAGCGGCTTTGATCGACATTCGAAGTCGGATTCAAACCCCTTCGAAGTTTTGATAGCAGAAAATCCTTAATTCACCTGCCTTTCTTGGAAAGGGATGTAAAGCGGTCCGTGTTGTACATTTATGAGTGGAAAATAGACGCATCTGAGTAAAGTCTGAATAGAACTTTCCTGTTCCAAGTACGGATACTTGTAACTCGTAATACTTAAGTTCGTGGTCAGATGGCATTGTAACGACTGCCATACCACATGTTTTTGCAGAATCTCTGGTACTATGAAGAAATGAAAGGAATTAACTAATGCCTAACCTGAGGATTGTCAAATATATTGGAAACACGCATTTTCATTGCTTCCCATTGAAACGTGTAATTCCGACTTCTATGGAAATATTACTCATCGCGATCATACGCTTTCAATTACATATTAAGATCGTGCATGGAAAATTCTGACACAATATCCTGTAGGTATTGACTTATAACAACAGTTGCGCCACAATGTCATAAAACCCTTTACAAAGTTCGAATGACAGAATGATAACATAAGCATACTGCAACAATAATACATAACTTTTACGGTAAATTTTGGACACCATTTGTAGTGATTCTAGAAGGGACGTGTCGTGTATTCTTAAAGAAGTTCAATCTTTGACTTTCGTAGGTAGAACTTGATATTTGGAGGAATAATTTGCCCCGCTCGTTCAGCAAAGTAGTCACAGAAAATCTTGCCAGATACTCTCGTAATACATCCCAAAAATAATTTAGTATTTCAGAAAAGAAGTGCGTCACTACGTAATGTCACCGCAGGCCTTATCACGTCTACTCGGAAAGAAAAGCGTGTAGAATGTCTCCGGAAGAGAGCCGAATGGTACAGAAGGGATAACGAGCGACCTCGAACGAAAGTAACGCAACGTTCCGTCCTCTTCCTCAACACTAAGGCAAGGTCATGCTATTCAAAGCCAAAATTGCTCTCAATCTGCGGGCAGACACTGCGTCAGTCGGCATCATTTGCAATTTTAGCATTACAATGTGTACAGACGGAGACATTACTACCCACTTACTACAGTATTTACCTTACTCGCGATGCCAACATGCTTATAAAACAGCAATGAAAATTTCGTGACTACTAATCTCGCGATGTGAAATTAGAATCTATAAAGGAGAAAGATGCTGCTAGCATCCTCAGCGGAATTTCTAAGCAGGTAGATAAACTTGCTGTCAAAGCATTCCCGGTTTTAAAATAAAACTTTGAAATGTGGCTGTTCCTCGGTGAATTTTAACTAGAATTATAACGTGTTTCAAAATATAATTAAGCCAGTTTTAAGGGTAAATCCAGTTCTATTCTCGTTGAGGATATTCACTTCTAAAGATTAATTTATTCAAGAGAATATATTATTCTCTTTCACAAGGCGCTCATCTTTTTTATGGCAGGGCAGGACATTTTGATCGATACATGTAGACTAACATATTAATAATCTTGAGGCATTATCGTTTTGTTTTAAGTTGCGAATTTTCTACTTGCATTTCGAATTACTCTGCCGAAAAGACACTACTTCTGCATGGTCAGTCTAGTGATTGATATAAATTACCAAAACTGTTTTTACCATGGTTTTCCCTTATTTAATTCATTCTGAATAAAGCAGTTTTATGGTGTACTCGTCCGGACCCTTTGTACTGAATGCAGTTATGGCCCTAAATTGACTTAAGCGACTACACATTGAACATGAAAAATTGAACGTGACATTGAAATGTTCCCAAATAACATTTCAATGTTGAGCCTTGTCGTGAAGACGCAATCTCTTCTGGTGATTTGTTGAGTAGGAATTATGATGATAGGAGATGTTAAAACATTGCTTTCCTTGTCAGATGTGATTCAATCCCAAATTCAACGTCGTTATTCTGATAGGGATTGTTTTGTGTTCATATTACGAATCAATAATATAAGATCATAAAATTCTGTTAAAGCAATGCAAAGAAGTGAGTTTTTGAGCTAGTATTACTTCCTACCCTTAGTAAAACGAATATTTTTTTCTAACTGAATTGTCTGCTTCACAGGGTTGACAGCGGCGGCCCCATGCACTTGGCCACTGGTCCCGGCGTCATGGAAGTAATTGGTGAGTTCACAACAATGTGCCGTTTGCGATATTCATATCCACTCACTCCAGCTTTTCCAAATCCATAGCAGAAAACTATAACAAATACACATCCCAAAACAATGGAAAAGTAAATAAAAAACAAGGACAGAGGTTAAGACTTGTGGGCATGTAATCAACGATAGTGAATGAGAGACTGATTGAGAGAGGGGGAATCGGGTTTTTCTGATTTGTCGCTTTCTAAACAATCAGTTTTGAGCATTGCAAATGCTAAAATATACTATATTAGAAAATTAATGCTACGGGTGATTTCTTAGAGATAAGCAAAATATTTATTTACATCGTAAATGTTCTTTATTTAATTACTTTGCTAAATTTGCCCGCTAGCCTTGCTCAGCGATACACGTTTTTCAGGACTACATCAATCAGGCCATAATTAAAGTTTATGTTGACAAAGTACGCGAATACCACGGATAATAAAAAGTAACGATAGTGAATTTAAACATTAAATTACTAAGAGTTATTCAATCAAAAAATATTATTCATATTGTAAAATACTTTATATTTTAATTTCAAGTAAGGTATTCATATAAGGGGAAATAAAAACAACAATAAATTATTTTGTTACTAAATATGTTTTCTCTTGGCTCATTTAAATATTCTTAACTGAAATTTACATTGGGCTTTACATGCTTTCATTGAGTGTGTGTGTTCTGAAATTCCTGAATTGACAAGTTGATTTTCTCGAGATCGCTAAGACTTTATTCTGTCCTACCAGGGGCGAATTCACGACTTGCGTTTGTTGGAATATTTTTTTCTAAAACCGTTTGTAGCTGCTAGGCTGCTATTTCAGAAGGAGAGGGTTAGCGCGAAGTAAACAGCGACTGACCCACTCCAAAGTCGGCAATAAAAAGTTATAAACAGTGCTGCCAGATAGCTCCAACAATGTCGCTGTGCTCACAAGCATTTTTACGACCATATATGTGCACGCGACGTTCAGGAAATTTATTTCATTCAATTAATGGGATAAGAGCATGCGGTTAGTGTTTACTTGAATTGTGTGGTTATTATTTATTTACGGGGACTCGACGCCATTTTCTCTCAGTACCTACCGCGGTTTGGAAAAGTGTAACACAACCCCAACAGAACTAGTGTACTTTCAAAAGCAAGTACAAGGATTATTTATAATTAATTGTTAATATTTTAGGTCGAAAGTCGAACGACATCACGCAGTCTCGAGAGGAATGGCGTCTTTCTTTCTTTTCTTTTTGTTATTTAAGTGTGCAGCAACTACTAATTCATTAGCGACCGCTGTTGAATGTAACGTTATGGATGAGGATGAAAACGATATGGTGATGATAGGGGGGTGAAATGAGGAACACATACAACCATATCCGAGGAGGGAATCGAAACCCGTGACCCCCACGTCCAAGATACTACGACACTACTGCTTTAGACCGATCTCACGGCCACGGGCCCCGTATGTAAACAAGAACGAAGTGCTCCTGTTGCCTGAGTCCGTCTGAACGCGCTCGCTCCGTTCGCAGGGCTGGTGTCGTGGGGCCGAGGGTGCGCTCGCCCCAACTACCCGGCGTGTACACTCGCGTCGCCAACTACCTCCAGGCTGGACGAGCGCCTGGACGGGGAGTGCCTCTGCTCGCCCCCCTGTCGCACTGATCGACGCGCCTGCAGGCCCCTCTCGACGCGTCGGTCGCCTGTCCCGCTCTCCTCCGCCCCGGCCTTCTGTTCTTCATTGCTCTTCCGTCGCCTCCCGCTCGCCAACTTATTCCACCAGATTCAAGAAGAGAGACTTGCAGCTTCTTCTCGTGGTCCGACATTAATCAAGGAAACTACACGACAGTCCAGGCTTAAAACACTTCAAGATTTGTTGGGAATGTTTGCGATTACTAAACTTTAGATGTTATGGGAAACTATGCAGCGACGGAATAGTACTTGCGTAAATCAGTTTCTCTTGAATGCGAAATATACTGTTTCTCACCTAGATAAAATCGTTCTCTTGCAATGAAATTGGCATGTGTCACGTGCGTCGATAGTTGCCCTGTCATGTTTGTATGATGTGAAAGCAAAACAGTAAAAAGTTGCAGTGTTACTATTTTAAATGATCCTCTATCTCCTTAACGACAAATTCATGCTTTGATATTACCACATCACAAGTTTATTATTTAGTTTTCCACATTATAAGCAAATAACTAGCAAATCATAATAATAGGTTGCGCATCGAAATATGAGTTATGTTGAAGATTTACTCTAAGCCGAATGTTGATTAAGTTCTTTATTTCTCGCAATACTTCAGTCAATCACGTTAATAAAATATATGATTTGAAATCCCAGAGACACTATCAGCCAACAAGTTATTTCAATATTTCATTGTTGCTTCTTAAATGCACTGAAAACTGTCAAATGACCTCAGGGTGAGTTTTAGTCCACAGAAATTAACATTTGAAGGTTGAGGAAACTCTAGTCATTTCTTTCTTTAATGCACGGTGTATGCTCCCTCGGTCTTAAGATTTCTTATAATTAGTGTACCACAGTCTTGACCAAATTCTAAATTACTCTTTTCATAAAATAATAATAATTTTAATGATGGGAAACTTATGTTTCATCCCCATGTATTATATAATTGAAAAACTTGATTTTATGTATGATTCCTACAAAATATGTCTCATGGATTGTAAATTGTAAAACTGGTTCTTAATTACATAGAAAATGTTGGAGGCTTCATTGAAATGATTTCTTGTACTTTTTTATTGAAAAGTACTTAAATCATTGAAATATCGAGAAAATATGTTGGAACCTTCAACATTTTTTATTAATTCCCATTTGTCGGAATATCTGCCTTAATATACTATATTTTGATCTATATAATGATTTTTGGCAAACATAGATTAAAAACTGTTATTTAAAGATCTTTTTTCTATTGATATTACTGTAGCACATTGAATTAGAACAGTAATTTTTAGGAACCTTTTTTCCAATAATCACTGAATCTCTATTATTTTACTAATGATTCATTAGTCTTACAATTAAATAACATTCAAAACATAATCATCAGTAATCCATTTCAAATTTGCAATGTTCGTGTTTTATATGCTATACCTATTGATTACGTAAGAATTTTAGCAATTATTCAACTGTTAAATTAAAATGAAACTATTTTTATTCGTGATATTAAGAAAATTGGTTCAAAGCAAATTGTGACAAATGTGATAGAAGGAAACAGGAGACAAGTATTAGGGAAGAACCCAGCACATTGGGGATTATTTATTTGTTATTTATTCTATTTATTTTAAAAATTAATCACTGAATATTTGTCTATACATTTGTATTATTTATTATATTTATAATTTATTCAACAAGCAAAAAATTACTTATGAACATAATATATTTCTCATTTTACTCGTTTTCCTTGAGCAGTTTCCTTTCATTTTCTTTCCTTAAATTAACAAATAATATTCTTTCTATGAATGAAGTTGAACATTTAATATAAGCTTGAATCAACGATCAAAAACATTTCCATTCCCAAAAGAATGTCTTGATTTTCACAAAATGTTTCCCCCAGAATATCGCCAAATAAAGTTGCAAATGGGAAATGAGATGACAAATGCAGAAAAAACAAATCCATTACCTAAAAAATACTATTTTGGACAACCACTAGTAAAGCGGTTACTTTTAGCGGATGCATAAATCTGCAAAAAGGCCAGTTTTACCACTAGTGCTAAAAGTGAAACGATGCCCCAATGTTCCGGTAAAAACTTGAATGCAACAAAGAAAACAAAATACTTCCATTTGACCGATCAGCTACTGCCGACCTTTATGTATCATTAAGTATATTTCGTATACTTGAATTAAAATGAAAGTCAGTAAAGCGGGTCTAAAAATAGTGTATAACACACGTGGTAAAAATTGGTAGTGTAGAGGGAAAGTTATGTAATGCTGCGCAAAAAAATGGCGAATTTTCGGCGGAAAAAAATTCATTGGAATGGCACAGACTTTCCCGTATTAGTTTTCTATTTCCTTGGGTCTTCGCTAGCTATTCGGAATTGCCACAAAACTCTTTTGCCAGCTGTCATCTATCACCGCCAAAAGTACATTTTTCTGTCATTTTCTTAATTTTTGGTTTCCTATTGGTAGAACGGAAACTTTAATTTTAGAATATTAAAGAAACCACAAAAATCTAGTCCTAAATGGCAATTCTCTTTTTAAAATTATGTGCCGTTTAAGAGAAAATGGCGTTTTAGCGCTACTAATAAATGCGAAATTTGAAGCCCATTTCACAGAAAATGATTGAGTTTTCAAAATATTTACTTGAAGTTATTTCAAAACGTACACTCACAAATATAATATTTACAAATTGCGGGTAATGTGCATATTAAAGATGATGTGAGAGATCTTTCAAAAAACTACAATTCAATTAGTTATTTGAAAAAAACAAAAAAATAACTCAAATAAACTTTATGCTATACCAAAGAGCGTAATTAGCACTATCCGTTACAAAAAGTTTGAAGAAAAAAATTGCAGCCATATATGAGAAATGGCGTTTTAGCGTTCTGATGAAAATGAGAAATTTGAGCTACTTTCACAGAAAACGTTGTGGTTTTCGAGAAACTTTACTGACATTATTTAAAGCACATGTACTCGTAAATATAATAATGTGAAAAAATCGCCACTAATGTAAATATTGTCGAAGTGAGAAAACATGTGAAAAAATTACATTTTTGTAAATTTTGAAAAAGAAAACAACCTATAGAGCAATGTGGCTTTTTGTCATCTAATAGAGTACATTTACCACTATCCCTATCACAAAAGTTTTAAAGAAAAAATTTGGAGCGGTTTTTGAGAAAATGTTGTTTTGTAATTTTTTTTAAAAAATTGCACATATTGCACGCAATATTGCACGAAAATACTAAAAATTTTGAAAAAAAACATTACAATAAACTTTACGAAAGAAACTCAATATGCAGAGAACAAATTTATTGAAAAAAAATCTCTGTCTTCACAATTTAGTAGTTGGAGAAGACGCCGAAAAAATTCAAACTTTGACATTTTCGAAAATTCAGAGTTATCCGTGAAAATCGGAACTATGCATGTTAATAAGTGATTTTTACTCTATTATACAAGTAAAGTTTGAAAGAAAAAATGTAGCCGTTTTTGAAAAAAACTTAGAAAATCCCCGGGGGCCTTTATATAAAGTACCCCAAATTTGAAGCATCTTTTTCAAAATTCAACAAAAGCTTCGACTAGACCAGATCGACTGGGAAATATCCATTTGAAGAAAGGAGTGTACGTGATTTAGGCGATAGATAGCAGTTGTTTCACAGAACTTCGCTGTGCCCGCTGATTTGCCTCGCTGTTCGGCGTAATTGCGACGCTTTTGGTCGCGAGTGGGCTGAGTAGCGTGGCGACAGCGGACATGTACGCGGTCCCCAAGCCCGGAGAAAGGAGGAGGGCCCCTAGTGTGACATGCTTCCACTTACTTATGTCACACTTCTATTTTCTTTCCTATTGGTCTCTCTTGACCCCGGTGTTCGACCCCGACGCTATTAGGTTTCGAGGGCTAGGGAGTCATTCTTTTTCTGATCTTCACATTTTCTCTAATGTTACTTAATTTCCTTATCTCTCTTGCTATCCTTCTTTGTTTCATCTTATTTCTTCCTAGGAGGGTGGATGGTTCCCTGTCCGCCAACGATCTCGAAATTGGAGGGCGGATGA